>JAFFST010053791.1:54998-73067 GCA_022414735.1 Noturus placidus | reverse complement strand
GACACTGAACCCTAAGTTGCCCCCGATGGCAAGCTAGCACCTTGCATGCAGTTCTGCTACCATTGGTGTGTGAGTGTGTCTCATTTGTAAGTCGCTTTGGATAAAAATGGGTGTAAGTGAATAAATGTAATGGATGTAATGAATAAATGTAATGCTGCTAAGTGAATAAATGTAATGTAACCACGCACTCTTTGGGGTGCATGTCCCCCACAATATACAGGAGAAAATATTTTCTATATGTTCCGCTTTAATTTTCCCTGCCAACAGATCTGTCTCTTCTTCATCTATTTTATTTATTTATTTATTTATTTATTTGTGTCTATTCTTTTTTAATATATTCACGTTTGTTAAGGAAAGTCGTATGTGTGTGTGTGTGTGTGTGAGTCCCACTCTAATTGTACACTTGGTTTCGCCCAGACTCAACACAAGCTCGGTGATGTATGTTAGCAGCTCAGTCGTTGATGTATTTAGGTGATGTATCTGTGGGAGCTTCTATCACTCAGAAACCACGTGAAGTCAAACAGTAACTGTCATCCTAAAACTATCTTATAAATATGCAAATTTTCAGTATCAAGTTTTGAAAGTTTGAAGTCCAAATCTTGGACCCCCCGAATGCCCAAGCGCTTGGACCCCCCCAATCTCCATACCATGGTTACGCCCTTGGCTTGCAGGTTTAATTCGTATTGTTTTTGTCGATTTTCTGAGCTGGGTGTAGCTGATATACTCCAACATGGGTTTAATTAAAAACTTGTGAGTGTTTTACGATGGGGCAGACATGGCTAATAGGAACAAAGACATGGTTTTGGTCTGGAACATGGAGACAGAAACAGACAAACCATTTGCAAACGCAATTAAAATGCATCTGAGATTTTACAGGCAGTTTTTCTGTGTTAGTAAATGAAGTTAACATCCTCATTAAAAAAAAAAAACACTTCCAGACCAATGCAGAACAGAACAGAGCAGAACATGAAGGGTTGAGTGAAGTCACAGATTGAAGCGCAGACGCAGAGAGACGGTTTTAGAGTTTTTGGCTCGTTACACTGTATAACCGTTGACCTTTTGGGCCAGGATTACACTACTGGTGCTAGAACCTGTATTTGATACAGGGAACCGTTACACCTTTTACAGAACAGGACCCGCGCTTCTATCAGTCTAAGAGTTAATCATTCGGTAATAAGATGCTGACCTTTATATGCACATGGTGTAATATTAATAACAGCTGTGGGGGATTTTGGAGGATTTTAAACCCTTTTGAAACATTTTAAACACAATTTATCAATCAGAGTCTAGTCCTTTCCATCCAGGTCATGCAAAATAAGCAACACACACACACACACACACACACACACATTTGCAATCAGACTTATTCGACCCCCAGTGCAAATCAGGTTTACTGTAAAAATGTACAGATTTTCAGATGTTAGCGATGATCAAATCAAACAAAAGCGATTGAAATAGTTCGACACGATGAATGCTTCAACCAAATTCAACTGAAAATGCAACTTATAATGATTCCTTCTGTCTCAAAATTATTCACCCCCCTGAATACATTTACATATTTAGCAGACGCTTTTATCCAAAGCGACTTACTAATGAGACACACTCACACACCAATGGTAGCAGAGCTGCGTGCAAGGTGCTAGCTTGCCATCGGGGGCAACTTAGGGTTCAGTGTCTTGCCCAAGGACACTTCGGCATGGGATCACCCGGGCCGGGATTCGAACCACCAACCCTACGATTAGTGGATTAGTGGACAACCCGCTCTACCCACTGAGCCGCAGCCGCCCTATGAATAGAATCTCTCACAACAGCACAGATATACAGAACAGGTGCTGTCTCAAGCACACCTGATGCACGTAATTAAAGGCTTCATTCATTGCACCAGGTGCGCTCGAGCTGGAACACACGAAATACCGGAACTGGTTGAATAATTTTGATTGCAACTGTATTAAAATTACATTTAGCGACTTATTATTATAGATTTATTGCTATATTTTCTGGAGTAATTATTATTTCTTGTATTAACTCAACATTGTGAGATTCATTTTGCATCTAGTCTTATTTCAATGGCGGTCAAATTGATCGAGCTGTTGTCATGGCAACAAGATAACGAGGACACCACCGTTTCGTACCTCCCGCATTTTTTTTTCTCATGCCAGAAACGAACAAAGAACAGAACAGAATTGTAAAAAGTGTGTGTTTGGGGTAAAGAGTTAAACAAAGAGCTAAACAAAGAGTAGCTTACAATGCATTTGTATACGAGAGCCGGTGTAACTGATAAAGATTTCACAAGTAAGAAAAAAAATACATTTTCGTTTGTGTGTGCATACGTGATGATAACCCGCCCTTTCAGGGGCTCCATAGATTATAATCATTAGGCATGATACACACACACATATACATACATATATATATATATATATATATATACACACACACACACACACACACACACACACATATACATACATACATATATATATATATATATGATTTAAAACCACTGGCACCCTGTCCAGGGTGTACCCCGCCTTGTGCCCGATGCTCCTGGGATAGGCTCCAGGTTCCCCCGTGACCCTGAAAAGGAGTAAGCAGTTGAAGATGGATGGATGGATGGATGATTTAAAACCTAGCCTTACCTTGGTGGTTCTCTCTCGACGCTCAACACCAAGTCGCTGTAGCACGTGTCATCACCACCACAGTCTTTAGTAAATGGGATCTGAATCGGAAAAAAATAAATCAAGTATCAGTCAATAAAAGTCAATAAAAAAAAAAAAGAACGACACACAACGAGGCCGGACGTGGCGCTCACAGAAAACTCCCATGCGCTGGGACTGAAGGCGTCCAGGACGGGGCTGGAGTCCGGCTGCCGGAGCACGATATCGACTCGGACGGCGATGGATTCGAGGTCAGGAGTGTCCTGAACGTACACCTGATATTCCTCACACGTCTCGGCCGTGGACACGCCGACGTTCTGCTGGACCACTCGCTCGGAGTTCCCGAACTGACCTCTGGAGCTGAATCGAGACGACTGCAGGTCAGCGTCCAGCGTCATGTTATATTTAATCTCTGAAAATCAGGATTAGATTTTATGATCTCAGACAGATTGCTCAAGTTTATTCACGATCATGGTGAAAATGTGACTTTACCATATCTGCTCTATTAATGAATTCCGCTGCATTATCTGTCCTGCTGATCTATTGATCTGTTCTGACTCCGAATCAATCAGCTTATTTAATAAATAAACATGTCACTAGGAGCATGTTTCAATGCATTACCAACTTCAGCTAAACTCACCAGCGTCACATTTCATTTTATATAATCCTTTATATAATCTAGCAGTAAGAAATATTCGATCAATGTGCCAATATTTAAGATATTTTAACTTGCTAAGACAAAACTTCTGCAGTGCGGTTAATCAGCGATGTCATAAATCCATAAGGAAGCGTAAACTTCTCCGTCTTGAAGATGTCATGAAAACCTAAAGTTATGGCTTTACCGCTGATGGTTATAAAGCTCTGACACTGGACACTCCTTCCTTAAATGTTTACGAAAACGTGACCATATCAGGGATTACACATCGTTCTGGAATGTGTCAAGCCGTGTTCATTTATGTTTTGCATACCGTTTATGTTAGCCGTTACTATAGAAACGATCATTTTTATAATGGCTGTTACAGAAAATTCGTCAACACCTTCCGACCAATCAGGATTCAACAGCGCTTAAGCGGCATTTTCATTGATAATTACATTTACATTGGATGAACAAACATTTTGAATCTGTATGAAATAAAAAAGTGAAGCAAAGGTGTTTTATGCAAATTTCAAGACAGAGATATTAGCGACGTACCTGCAGGTCCGACAGGGTTTGACGGTTTGAACGCTGCGCTGAAGCAGAGTTTGGCTTTAAAACAGGACACCTTCCGTCCACTGAAGCTACACGGTTTACTCTCGATGTTGATCGTGTCCGGGGTGAACGTGACCCGGGGCGTCACCATCGCCACTCCCCTGGACCTGAAACCGCACGCCACAGAACCAGTCTGAAACGTCTCGGCCCTGATGACATGTCTAAAGTGAGGTGAATCATGGGTAGAAACATGGCTGAATTCATGTTGAATAGTCCCACCCACATGAATGTTCACGCCCACATCTAGCTGAACCAAACAATGTATTCCCCGATCTCTGATGACTGAAAACTACACCAGCTGGACAACTGAAAAGCACTTCCTATTCACAAACACGTTACACCAGTGCATGATGGGAAACATTTCACACTCCAGAGAGTCTCACCAGAGCTGAAGCACTTTCCCATAACTCCCCACCGAGACGTCCGGTACCGAGTCTCCGTTCAGATCTCCAGCGGCGTCTAAAGAGCGTCCGAAGTACCTCAGCGTCGGGTCCAGTTTCACGGCATGAATTTTCTATATACAGCATGCAGTCGTTGCTTAATGTACTTTACAATCGACAGCTATAAATAATGATCATTTATAAATAATTTGTCAAAATAATAATAATAATAATAATAATAATAAATACAAAAAAAAATGCATGCATTTTAATACGCTAAAATTTAAGATCAAATTATAATAGAAATATTAAGACGGTCAATATTGTTCAATAAATGCTTAGCTGAAATGCTTTTACAGAACAGTACGCACCAATCGGAGCGTGATCCTGAGCATAATAACAAAGAGAGGCATTAATATGGACAGAGGACACGCAGAAAAGACGAAATTCCACAAGGAAGTTCCACAACATTAAATGTAACTATAAATAGATGTCTTTTGTTTATTTATTTGTTAAAAATGGTATTCTTTGGCAATTTGCGGCGATATAAAAGGAAAACTTCAGGACTTGCGGTCACAGAAACATAATCAACATCAGGGTGGAAACAGTTCATCTTCTCCATCACACCGTCGTCATTGATTATTTTCCTTCAACAGAACGACCCCGAGTGTTTTATTCCTTACGTAGCGTCTTTATCCAGCGGCGAATTTTTAAGATTTCTATTCCCGGCTTTCACTTTCGCCATATATTTATTAGCATGGATCTTTTTTTTTGGGGTATAGATCCTAAAGATCTAATCATGCCTGACTTTATCGGGTTAGAGCGGTTCTACCTGTGAGCTCTGCTTCCTGATGCTCCGTGCGTCTCCGTTATAAATATAAATGGCTCCCTGGCCGTTCTCCTCCAGCGGCGCTCCGACCACCATATCGGTCAAACCGTCCAGGTTGAGGTCAGGAGCAGCGGCGATGGCCATTCCGAACCGAGCGTTCTCCAGTGGAGAGGAGCCTTTCAGAAACCCCTGGCTACTCAAGAACCCCTGTAGATACATTAACATTTACATTTATTCATTTTTTATCCAAAGCGACTTACAAATGAGACACACTCACACACCAATGGTAGCAGAGCTGCATGCAAGGTGCTAGCTTGCCATCGGGGGCAACTTAGGGTTCAGTGTCTTGCCCAAGGACACTTCGGCATGGGATCACCCGGGCCGGGATTCGAACCCCCAACCCTACCATTAGTGGATTAGTGGACAACCCGCTCTACCGACTGAGCCACAGCCGCCCGTTAACAGTAATTAGATAGTGGGTCTTTACCAGTTTCTCAGCATGGTTTTGGAGGAGTGTGTTAATTTAACAGCTTACGTCGGTAACGGTGAAGATGTAGACTTTGCCCATCTCTTTCTTCTCGTCGCTCATGTACATCGGAGCGCCGACCAGCAGAAGGTCGGTAACCCCGTCACGATCCACATCGAGGGGACAGAGCACACTCCCGAAGTACGAGCCGATCTGCAAATTACCGCCGAGTGTTACACAGCTCTGACACTGGACACTCCTTCCATAAATGTTCGTATAAACGTTTATTTATTCTCCATAATCCATTACTGTAGCGTGTCCACCGTATGAGTCCCTGCGAACGGGCTGTTACTATAGAAACAATAACGTATCATGTATAAATGAATCACTTCTGACCGATCGGAATCCAGAATTCAACAGTGCTGCTCGGCTCTCCGTTCTGATTGGTCAGAAGCAGGATTTGTTTTACCTGATCTCCTCTCTGTGAGTGTCGGATGTCGGGTTGTCTCTGCTTGTTCAGTGTGTACACGACAACCTGACCCGTGTGGTTGGAGCGAGGAGCACCGGCTACAAAGTACTCGGTGGAACCGCTATACAGAGTGCTCACCGAGTATCCTACACACACACACACACACACACACACACACACACACACACACAGTGGAAAATGACAACAATAGTAAACAAACCCATGAATAAAGTCTTTAGTGCGTTGCTCTTACTGGCAACGTTACCAGTCTGTCTTCCTGTCGTCTATTTAGTGTGAAAATACACTACATGTTTATAGTTACATCACAATAGCGTGAAAATGTTTATTATTAGGTTCGTTTCAGTGCTCTTTTGGATAGAAAATAGAAATAAGAGTGTGATGCTTAGTCCAAGCAACCAAGCGCAGTGATTGATGAGCTAATATACATGACTGACTCCTATTTTCACCTGAGCGGACAAACTGAATTTAAACTTTTTAGTCTTTATAAAGAAATGTTTTATACGTCATCACTCACTCAAGACAGGTTTTGGTGTCTGAAGTCTGCTGCCGATTTAAAAAAAATATATAATAATTGAGCGTCGAAGGAAAAATTAGGATTAGGGGTTAGGGTTAACCCCTGCGTAGCCCTAAATCCTAACCCTAAACTCTAGCCCTAACCGTAAACCTAGCCCTAAATCCTAGCCATAAACCCTAAGCCCTAGCCCTAAGCCCTAACTCCTAGCCCTAAACCCTAAACCCTAGCCCTAAACCCTAAGCCCTAAACCCTAGCCCCAAACCTAAACCCTAACCCCTAAACCCTAGCGCTAAACTCTAAACCCTAGCCCTAAAACCAAACGCTATCCCTAAGCTCTAGCCCTAAACCCTAAGCCAAAACCCCTATCCCCTAAACCCTAACCCTAAACCCTAGCCCTAAACACTAGCCCCAAACCCTAACCCTAAACCCTAGCCCCAACCCCCAACCCTAAACCCTAGCCCCAAACCCTAACCCCTAAACCCTAGCCCCAAACCCTAAATCCTAGCCCCAAACCCTAGCGCTAAACTCTAACCCTAAACCCTAGCCCCTAAAGCCTAGCCCTAACTGCATGATTAAATACACATGATGTCGCTTCAGAACAAATTAGCAGTGGTTTAAAAAGGTGTGAAGAATCTACACAACACTTCCGATCTGTAAATGGATCGAACCGGAACCACTCACCCAGCAGCGAACTGTGGTTTCTGTCTTCAAGGATTCGTTCAAAAGCACCTTTGGGGAAAATCTCTGACGTCTGAGCAGATTTATGCACTACAGTTCCGGTCCATCCGTACGCCCCGACGGCCCCGAGCATCATCACGTCCTGCAGAGACACGACGTAGGGAGGGTAGTGTTATAAGAGAGAGAGAGAAAGGAAGAAAGGAAGAAAAGTAAATACACCCTAATGATGTAATTAAGTAGCGCGAGTGAAAAATCCCGGAGCTCACACCTGGTTTTGGGTCTGGTGTGCGCTGAAGCCAACCTGCGACATCTCCATCTGAAATTCACCGCCTGTACCTGTGCCTGTGGAAAGACGGGAAGGTTTAATATTCACAACATGACCTGGATGATTTAGATGAAAGGAGGGATCTCAGACTTTCGGCTGAGAATTAAGACCTTGAGGAATTCTGTAAAGAATGATGTGACTATCGAATAAATCCTTCTTATATTCAGTCTAATTTTTTATTTTTACCTTCTACTGTACTTTAAATTCCGGGCGGACATTTCTAGAAAATCACTTTTACCTCCAAAACCTGATGTTAGATCTTGACACGAGCTTTTACTGAAATATTATTTTCACCTTCGATGTTGAAGATCCGATCTCCCAGAGTCCCGGCGATCTCCAGGAGCGCCTCTTCGGCGGACACGTTGAAATAATATTTATCTGCAGGATTGCTGGCTATTGACTTGATTTCCTCGACAAGCTTTTTGCTGTCGATGTTATTCCTTATGTAGTACCCGAGCACCTGTAGTTCATCAAAACGAAAGCAGGATTTGAGACAACAGTGGATTCGGAACAAATATCCGAACATATTCGAGGGATTTTGATAAACAAGTGCCAATACTACTAGCACGACAATTCTAGCAGGCAGAGAGAAGTTAGCATTTTAGCGCTAAAATTGTATATATTGTGGTTGCTGGGACGACGGTTTCTGCGATGTCCTTGGGACTGTAATTACCACGTACAGTTTTACACTCAGGTCTCCTTTAGTGAACAGAGGACAAATTCAATACACAGACTTCATATTTTCCTTTCTTTTATGTTCACACTATCCGTCGTTACCCAGATGAGGACGCGTTCCCGTCTGAGTCCGGTTCCTCTCAAGGTTTCTTCCTCATATCATCTCAGGGAGTTTTTCTTCACCGTCTCGCTCAATAGGGATAAATTCACACACTTAAAATCTCCATCCTGTGTTTACATTTACATTTATTCATTTAGCAGACGCTTTTATCCAAAGCGACTTACAAATGAGACACACTCACACACCAATGGGAGCAGAGCTGCATGCAAGGTGCTAGCTTGCCATCGGGGGCAACTTAGGGTTCAGTGTCTTGCCCAAGGACACTTCGGCATGGGATCACCCGGGCCGGGATTCCAACCACCAACCCTACGATTAGTGGATTAGTGGACGACCCGCTCTACCGACTGAGACACAGCCATCCGTGGCTGTGTGTTATATATGTTTCTGTAAAGCTGCTCAGAGACGATGTCCATTGTTAAATGTGCTATACAAATCAAATCGAATTGAACTGAATGTCGGTGGACACGCCGGCTTTCTCCTCATTCAGCTGAGCAGCAGTAAGGTGTAGCGTGATGCTAATTATCATGAAAGTGAGTCCAAAAAAACCTTAAAAGTGCGAAGGACAGAAAAGTAGAATCGAATCAAATATTTTTGGAGAACAACGCGGGCCCTCGTTAAGCGCTGTGACACTTGAAATAAACAATGCAAAAGCATTGTTCAAGTCCCGTGCCCTTTCCCCTTCAGTGAGTCGGCTTTTAATTTGGTCCGACCTTCAGCTAAGAAAGTGTACTTTATTATTGACTTATCACTCTAGCACTGGCTCAAACATGGTACATATCTGTGTTAAAAAAAAAGTCAAAATCGGAGACAAATTGTAACGTCCTGGAGGAGGCAACCAGGTGTCCTGGTACTTCGTACATTAAAAAAAAAAAATCACGACGCCAACATGAAGGACCCGCGAACCGGGGTATGGTATTTATCGTGACGTACTCACAGCAATGCCAAAGCGAGTAATGTCGTCTTTATCGCACGCTGGAATGACTTTCTCTCTTCGGGAGTTATCATGTGACTCTCCATCAGTCACCACCACCATCACTTTACTGGCACCCGGACGTCCCCCGTTTACAGGCAGAAAAGCGTTCACCCTTTCAAGCGTTCAACACACACACACACACACACACACACACACACAAATAAAACAACTTCTGATGTCTCCAGACTGGATGTGCACGGGTGAGATCAGACATACCTGGCATACTCGATGGCTCGAAACGTGTTCGTCTCGATTCCACCTCTCTGAGGAATCACCGAAGCCGCCAGAACGATCGACTCTCTGGTTTTATAAGCGTTCAGCTTGAACTCCATTTTGGGATCGACGCCATACTGAATGATGCTGACCTGCTCCGACATGAAACGGTACAAAAGGATAAGAAGAAACCGGTCATTATCTCAGCAGACACCACTGGCGGTAATGTTTAACCTGGAGCCTTGTTACATGCCTGAGATTGCTGCGGTCCGATATCAAGGTGTCCTAAGAGCTTCTTAAGAAACTCCACGACAGGAGGCCAAGGATAAATACTGTTGGATCCGTCCAGAACTATAGCGATGTCCATCGGCCCGCCGCAAGCTGCGGGATAATTAAACAGATCGTAAACGTACAAGTGCGCGTGATATAAAAAGGCACATTTCTCCTTGGCATGTTAATTAAAAGCGTAACAGTGCGGAGTCTCATCCTCGGATCCTCTTCCATGCGGAATATTTAGAGTTTCGGAATATTCCGGGTTTGAGCATGTGCACGTCTTTTAAAATTCCAACCACGCGATTTTAACCCACTTTGTTTGACCGAATAGAAACGTACTTCCGAATGGTCTCGATCCGGATCGAAGTGATCCTAATTGAGCCGTGAACGGATCGGATCGGATTATGGACAGATTTTGAATGTAAAGTAAAATGTTGAATGTGGATGTGTGTATGAGAAAGAGGAGAATACGGGCCGAGTCGTACTTTGTAGAGCAGGAGAGAATGCTGGTTGTGGAACGAACAGAGGGCTCACTTCCGCACACACTCCCGGGTAGAAATACTGAGAACCACAACCCTGAGCCCAGAGAGGCCCACATGTCTGAAACACACACACACACACACACACACACACACTTAACAAATCTGTCCAGTAAATAAAGACTACATTGTACCATCTCTGCACCACTGCATTCCAGCGGCACATTTACCATAAATCCGCTGGTTTTGGTGGTTCGCATCAGGGTCAGACCCAGACTCATGTTAACGTTGACGTTCTGCACGTTTGGTATGTTGACCCCGTCTGAAAACAAAAGAAAAACAGATGGGTAGATAACCGTACAGCAAAATACCGCCATCATCCATCACAGATCACAGCATCCGTTCGGTCGAGTGGAGGAATGTTCTTTGTTAACTGTACAGAAGGATTACGTCATTACCACATCGAGTTCACTTCTTAATGCTTTCCTGCTGTAACACACACACACACACACTATTGTTTTTATGGACAAACTGAAAGTTGCTGCATGAATTTGTGTCTTATTCTTGGCAGTAAGGCTTCTTATGAATCTGGTGGCTATAAAGCATTAGACTGTGTTAGTGGCATTTTGACAACATATAGGCGATATATATATATATATATATATATATATATATATATATATTTTACACACACACACACACACACACACACACACACACTCATAACCATTACTCAACAATATTTTAACTACTTTAAATGAGATCAAGGGGGCCATGTAATTAGTTTCATGCATTATAATGAGTTATATAACTTATGTCAGGGGTCTTCAACGTTTTCCAGGCCAAGGACCCCCAAACTGATGGTGAGATGGAGCAGGGACCCTCTAATCATACACATTGTATGAAATTGTGTTATATCAAACTGGTACCAAAACTTTCGCGACCCCCATGCAGTACCTCCCTAGGGGTCGCGGACCCCCTGTTGAAGACCTCCTACTTATGAGCAGATAGTCTTATGTAATCTGGTCTAACTGCTCATAAGTAGTTCAATGCATTATAATAACATCTTATAGAGCCTACATAATCCAGTATAAATGCTCATAAGCAGTTCAGTACATTATGTAATATAGCCTACATAATCCAGTATAAACATTATATATATATATATATATATATATATATATATATATATATATATATATATATAAAATCCAGTATAAACATTATATATATATATAATCCAGTATAAACATTTTATATATATTTAAACACTTCTGAGCCTTTAGAAAGGATTGTGTAGGACATATACAGTGGACCCAAAAAGTATTGACACTTTTAGCCTCATTTAAAAATGTATTTTACAGCATTAGAAAACTCTCCAAGCAAACGATTTCCCCAAATAAATTCTGTTTAAAATAACAGATATACCGGCTCTAATGAAGTTGTGTTAGGCTGCGAGGGCGAGCGTGTCTTTTTGCAATCCGGTTGCGTGCACACCTCTTTTTGTTTATAAAGTCTGAAGAGCTTTAGAAGATTAATTGTAAACCACGATGACCATGTACATGTGGTTTCCTGTTTTACGATTCTTTCAAAAGCAGCCCACGTTCTCTTAAACAACGACCTTCTAAATAAACATCAGCATGAACCTCTGTGGAGCGCCATATTAGCTACGTTACCGTGACTGTGAGGAACCCTGAGTCACTGTTTATCTCACACACTGCAGACTTGCTCTATATTATGTCATCTAATGGGTTCTGGAGTAAAATGATAAAACACTAAAAGGTGCATTTCACAACCAGGATTGGGAAACTCTCTCTGTCTCTCTCTCTGTCTGTCTCCGTCTCTCTGTCTCTCTCACTCTCTCTCTGTCTGTCTCTCTCTCTGTCTCTCTCTCACTGTCTCTCTGTCTCTCGCTCTCTCACTGTCTCTCTCTTTCTCTCTCTTTCCCTCTGTCGCTCTCTTTCTCTCTCTCTCTCACACACACACACACACACACTCTCTTTTCTTTCTCAATTTGTCTATCACTTTTTGCAATTGAGCCATTTGTGTTGTTTTATCTCAGAAAAGTGCATTGTGTAATAATTTATCACCATATTGATATTATGATGTGCTGTGAAAAAGTTCAATAAATAAATACATTTCTTCAGTGTTTGTGTAGATCTCATACGAAACTATTTCAGAAATTCAATTTCAGAAACAAAACCTAAGATAAAGGCGATCTGAGTAAACACACAATACAGTTTTTAAATGATAATGTTATTTATTGAAGCAAAAAAGTTATCCAATACCTACTGGGCCTGTGTGAAAATGTATTTGCACCCATAGTTACTAATCCCCCAGATCGATGAAACTGCATTGATAATGGGGTTCAGCTGGACTAGACACAACCAGACCTGATTACTGCAAACCCTGTTCAGTCACATCTACACTTCAGTAGAACTTTCTCAACAGCAGGAAGTGGGTTAAAAGATCTTACTCAGTTACACACTATGCCTAAGGTGAAAGAAATTCCAGAAATGATAGAAAGACATCAGTTTGGAAGGGTTACAAAGCTATTTCAAAGGCTCTGGGACTCCAAAGAACCGCAGTGAGAACCGTTATCTCCAAACAGAAAAACCCAGCACAGTAGTGAACCTTCCCAGAAGTGTCCGACCTTCTAAAATTCCTCCAAGAGCACAGCGACGACTCATCCAGGAAGCCACAAAAGAACCAAGGACAACTTCAAAGGATCTACAGGTCTCTCTTACATCAATAAAGGTCAGTGTTCATGACTCCATGACTGTAGTGTGTGTTTACGCAGGTTGCCTTTGTTTTATTTTCTATTTCGTTTGAAGATCTAAAGCTATTTAGTACGAGATATACACAAAAACAGAAGAAATCAGAAAGAAATACTTTTTCACAGCACTGAATATTATTTTATAAAATTAAAATTGCTATATTTTCATTAATAATACCAAATTCCTTCTATTAAATATAATCTAATAATATTATTAAAATATTTATATTATTACGCTATTAATTTTACCTTATTATTATTATTATTATTATTATTGCACTCAAATGTAAAGTTGGGTGTGTAAACTTACTCTGTAGGTTGAGTTTATCGCAGGTAGTCGTAGGTCCTGCAATCGCACATTTATACACGTCTCCTTTCCTGTTCTCACTGAAGCCTCTCCAGGGAGCTCCCACTAATAACCTGTAACATCATTAAACACCATTAAATACCACCAAATGGCATTAAACACACAGCAAGGAAAGAAAACCCTTTATTTACCGGGTGTTCACACTCATGAGCGACAACACGCTTATAATTTCTCTCTTGTGGGCGAGGGCTGAGAGCTACTATTGCCGTTTGTGGGCGTGTACCAACCGTCCAGCGTATACTATACAACTTACATGCATTTGTTTAAAATGCATTCTAATATTTTATTAAAGTGTCAAAATTGTGAAGTTTGTTTGAGTTACATGTTAACGTACCAGGCTTTAAATGAGCTATTAGCAGATTAATAGCGCGAGCTAACTGTAATAGCTACAAACAATCTCCAGAGGCAAGAACTTCCTCCAAGCCGTCTTTTCTTTTGCACTGACGCGTAACGAAATGAAAATGAAACAGCGAAGTAATCAGTGTGCAAAAAATGGCTTCGGAAGATCTTCAAGTATCAGATTAGATTAGCAAAACAAGCTAACCGTGCTAGTGACACACAGTACGCTCTTTAGAGGCACCAACAATCTTTGCTACTTCCTTCCTACTGTCTCAATGGTATCATGAAGTGTGTCTCTGGTGTTTATGGTAATTGATGGATTGGAAGCTGGTGATTACACACACACACACACACACACACACACACACACACACACAGCAAGGACAGACGCCTTACACACATTGTGAACACAGTCTTCAGAGGATTTCACTGGATCGGAATGCATAATAACACCTGTAACCTGTAATGAACTGTATGTGTGTGTGTGTGTGTGTGTGTGTAAAACCATGAGCAATTTTTATAGGGGCCTATAGATTTGAACTTGTGGAGACATTTGCCTGAACCTTATGATCTATACACAGACATCCAAACAAAAATGAGTAAATAAAGAAACAAATGAATGCATAAAAGGTGAACTAAGATTCAATGACAGATTTACAAACAAACAGTGGATCTGACTCAGTGAGAAAATAAGTACAGGAGTGTGTGTGTGTGTGTGTGTGTGTGTGTGTGCACGCATCACTTCCTTTGATTACACATTATACCGTAGTCACACCCACACAATTACACGTACCCAAGATACATTAGGTCACAAGATCCTGATCCTTCAGACTTCATGGGTTGAGAAAAAGAAAGTACGCCCTCCTTTACATTTACATTTATTCATTTAGCACACGCTTTTATCCAAAGCGACTTACAAATGAGACACACTCACACACCAATGGGAGCAGAGCTGCATGCAAGGTGCTAGCTTGCCATTGGGGGCAACTTAGGGTTCAGTGTCTTGCCCAAGGACACTTCGGCATGAGATCACCCGGGCCGGGATTCGAACCACCAACCCTACGATTAGTGGATTAGTGGACAACCCGCTCTACCGACTGAGCACATTCTGCGTTTTCATTCTTATTTTTCCCAGGTGGGGAAAAATAAGTTCACCCTATAATTCAGTAACATGTACATCCACATTTAGCACCATGAAGTAAACGTTTTCGTTAAGAGTTTATCCGCCTTTCGCATCATTCTAGAGAAAATTTGGCGCCCCTCTTCCGTACAACGTTGCTTCGGTTCATTCATTTGAGGCTATTCATTTATGCACAGCTCTCACAACTGTCTTGTAAACAATCCTTCTCACTGTAGAGTGGTGAACTTCAAGTTGTTTTGGAGATGGCCTTATGACCCTTAAAAGATTGATGAGTAGCAAAAATCGCTTGTCTGATCTTCTTGCTTCTTGTCCTTTCTTCCTGCAAGAACTGCCAAACCTTCTGGTTTTTTTAATAGGTACTTACACTTCGTAAATGGTAAATGGCGCACTTATATAGTGCTTTTATCCAATGCGCTTTACACTGTGTCTCATTCACCCATTCACACACACACACTCACACACCAATAGTAGCAGAGCTGCCATGCAAGGCGCTAACTTGCCATCGGGAGCAACTTGGGGTTCAGTGTCTTACCCAAGGACACTTCTGTATGTGGAGTCATGTGGGCGGGGAATCGAACCGCCAACCCTACGATTAGTGGACAACCCGCTCTACCTCCTGAGCCCCAGCGCCCCACTTTTTGATGATTAACACTTCTTGATGATTAACTAATGGTGTGCATTTAATTAGTAACACCTGGTTGCTAATTACTCCCTTAACGATTGTTGAAGTAGGAAGGGTGTACTTTTCCACCAGGTTTCTGAATGTTGGTTTACTTTTTGGGAAGAAAATGACTACAAAGACATGCATGGTAGGCTGATGGGTGTGTCTAAAGTGTCCGTAGTGTATGAATGGGTGTGTGAGTGTGTATGTGATTGTTCCCTGTGATGGACTGACACACTGTCCAGGGTGTACCCCGCCTTGTGCCCGATGCTCCCTGGGATAGACTCCAGGTTCCTCGTGACCCTGATAAAGGAGTAAGCAGTAGAAGATGGATGGATGGATGTTTTTGATTGTCGCCTGAGGTCATTTGATTGTTTATAGACGTTGGTGAGGACCACACAATTGTTATTTAGGCCCTGATAAATATAAACACTGAACTTAAGGAGGGTGTACTCTTTTTCCAACTATGATTGTAATGGTTTCCATTGCTGAACAGGGTCATGTGGGCGGAGCTAGAAATGCTACAGATCACTGATTGGTCTAACAGAATATAGTGATGTATTGAAGTTTCATTCTCTTCTCAATTCTAGCTTTTCTGTAGGCTTTCGGAGGAAATGTTGGAATTTAATCAAATTTAAATCAGAAAATCCGTATATGCTCACTACATAGGGTGTAAAATGTTTATAAACCGTATCAGTTACAGATGTTTACAGTTCAAAGTTCGCGTTATCAGTGTTTATGTTCTGCTACGGACCGGGATGTGTATTTTATAGCTCTTGCCTGTTCCTTCTCTAGGCCTCCGCATGCTCCGTGTGTAGGTGTGTGTGTGTAAATGTTTGTTTTTGGGAGTGTGCGAGTTTGGTATGTGTGTGAGAGCCTAATCGAGCATCCAGCTTATTTATAAGGAGGACAAAATGACATCATCAGCCCCAGCCAATGAAGGAATGGGAAATGACTCGTCTTAATAAACAGTCAGAGTCAGGACTGTTGCGTCATTGCTAAGAAGCGGTCAGGGAATTTCCTGAGGCCGGGCCGGGGGGGGTAGAAACATTCAGACGTCTCCAGATGACCGTGAATAATAACCTATTTTCAGGAAAGATTAGCCAGGAAGTTCCGTAAATGGACATGAAGTTGAAGTCACAATCACGTGTAGAGCTGACTCTTTAAATAAGGACTCTTTACACATATACACACAGTGGAAATAAAGAAAAGTCTACACACCCCTGCTGAAATGTCAGAACTACTCCCACCCACAGTCTGAAATTACAACGTCTAAAAATTACGTGATAAACAAAATCAGAAACATTCTAGAAAAACATAAAAAAAAAACAAACAATAGCCTTGCTGCGCAAGTCTACACACCCTTTTATAACTGTGGATGTGGTGTTCAAAATGAGCTTAAAAAGCCTGTACAGGGTCTCACTGTTGAAAGGAATCAATCAGGAAGGGGGTACAAAAATATTTCCCATCACTAAGAGACAGGACAAAGTTATTCTTCACATGTCTGGGCTAGGTCGGCTAGACGGAAGCCCTTTCTCATAAAAAAAAAGAAACCCCCGAACCACGAGGCAAAATCTGCTATGGACTGAAGAGACCAATCCTAAAAGATATAATAATTCCGAACGGTATATTTGGCACAAACAAAGTGCATGACTAAAAGTTGACCACCCACACGGTGAAGCACGGTGGTGGCAGCATCGTGATTTAGTGCTGCTTTTCTTCAGCCAGAACTGGAGCTTTACTCAAGGTGGAGCGAATCATGGATAGCTACGAATACCAGTCGATTTCCGATCAAAACAATCAGGTGTCTGCTAGTAAGCTGAAGAAGAAAAGGACTTTCACCTTTCAGTATGACAACGACCCGAGGCATACATCCGAATCAACAAACGAACGCCTTAACCAAAAGCAGATCGATGTTTTTGAATGGCCTAGCGGGTATTTTTAATTGTACACTGAATTGCTAGTTGTTTTGACGTTACCCTAAACCTTAGAAATAAGTAAAAATGCTGAACACAAATGTGTCCCTGGTTTCATTTTTTTGAAAAACAATAATACAACAAAGCTTGGTTTTATGAGTAACACCCTAACTCTATGCAAGTCAATTAGGATAAACATTTTTTAATCAGGTAATACACAGATCGACATCACTTCGACTCTAATTGACTATTTCTATCCCTATGGTTTAGTTTATTAGATGGTTAGTAGTAATATTTATCCCAGCACGGCTAGGACAGGCACGCCTTTTAAGATTAATTGGTTGGAATGTCAGAGGTATGGGTAATCCTGTTGAGATATCTAAGGTTTTTTTTTTATATATGTATATATATTTTATATATTTTAAATTTTAAAAAAAAACTCTATAGTATATTTACCGGAAACTCCAATATAGTATTTTTACGTTGTATTAAAGATCATAGGTTATATTGCCCTTGAGTCTTATGCCTGTTGTTGGGTTTTATAGTA
>JAFFST010053791.1:36353-54933 GCA_022414735.1 Noturus placidus | reverse complement strand
GGGGGGGGGGGTTTGTTACTGGGGTAAAAAGTTTGATTCTGTATGGATTTATGAAAATGAATCATATGTAATTAAATCACATGCACATGAATCATAAGTAAATGAATCATATGTAAACTTAACGGGAAAAAAAATGTTGATATATCTTGTTGTACTCTGAAAAGTGTATGAGAATCAATAAAAATTGTTATAATAAAAAAAATAAATAAATGCACAGATCGATAATTATTTATGCCAAAGTTAAATAAACAATGTACTCAGCAGTGAGATCATGAAATCACGGTGCTTCAATGCAGCATGTGGCTTCGGCCCGAGTTTCAGTTTCAGTCACTTTACGCCATTCTTTCATTTTTGGTCTCAAAAGGTGTTTATAGAGAAATTTAAATTCCCAAAAGCAAACTTTCTTTCTGAATAAAAGGCTCAAATTTTCTAAACTTTAATGAACCACATTTAACTTTAACAAATAAAAGTACAAATCAATCTCTGTGGCATGATTTCTAGTGCATGTGCAATGTCAAAAAATATAAATAAATAAATAAATAAATAAATCAATATTTCCCGGTCAGTCTAATTAAATTTCTAAAAATGAGTCATTAATTGGTAGGCTGATGGGCGTGTCTAAAGTGTCCATAGTGTATGTGATTGTGCCCTGTGATGGACTGGCACTCTGTCCAGGGTGTAACCCCGCCTTGTGCCCGATGCACCCTGGGATAGACTACAGGTTCCCCGTGACCCTGAAAAAGGAGTAAGCGGTTGAAGATGGATGGATGGAGTCATTAATTTGAGTGCGCAGGTGGTCAAAGTGTGAAATCCTTTCGCTGCTCTAACACAGAACCCTATCCACAGTGAGATACGCAAAGTGAAGCTCTGTGAAGATTTCATTAAAAACCACAGGAACACAATGAAGCCTGGACGTGTAGGGGAGAATTTTTCACTGGAACGGTGTCCTGAATAATGTCCACACACCGTCTGCTGCATCCGCTGGGACGCCGCTGGCCAGCCACGGCAAGGCTCGAAACAGAGAGTCTGCTTTTGTTTGTGGAATAAATGAAAGGAAGGAACCCATTTCTTCCAAGATAAGCTACAGAGAAACCATGCTCCGAAGGGATCTATGGCCTGCAGACACTATCACACCAACACAGGAAGTGCAGGAGGAAGCGCTAGTGCACGGTCTGTAGTGTGTGTGAAGTGAAGACAAATATGGAGGAGAAATATGCAGCTAGGATATGCAAAGACTTTGTTTTTTAAAATGAATGTGTGTGAAGAAAGAAGATATCTGTACTAGTGTATTATATAGAGATGTATTCCTATCTGCAGCAACTATTTATGCTGTCAGTGAAGGAGGCGTGGTCTGTGTGCCTCAGTCTCACTGAAGGAGGCGTGGTCTGTGTGCCTCAGTCTCACTGAAGGAGGCGTGGTCTGTGTGCCTCAGTCTCACTGAAGATGTGGTCTGTGTGCCTCAGTCTCACTGAAGGAGGCGTGGTCTGTGTGCCTCAGTCTCACTGAAGTAGGCGTGGTCTGTGTGCCTCAGTCTCACTGAAGTAGGTGTGGTCTGTGTGCCTCAATCACAGTGAAGGAGGCGTGGTCTGTGTGCCTCAATCACAGTGAAGGAGGCGTGGTCTGTGTGCCTCAATCACAGTGAAAGAGGCGTGATCTGTGTGCCTCAATCACAGTGAAGGAGGCGTGGTCTGTGTGCCTCAATCACAGTGAAGGAGGCGTGGTCTATGTGTCTTAATTAAAATCCTAATGTCAGTGGTGAGGCCTTTTTAACTGTTGGACCCAATGAAGTGGGTGTGGCTTCTTGTATGTAAAATCTATTTAACATTAACTCAAATTTTCCAGTTTATATATTAAACATGTAACAAGCATGTAATGTGCAAATGCAGATGTTGCAGCACTAATTTTCCATGAAAAGGGGTGGGGCATATAGGTTTTGGGGGCAGCCTTAATTTGCATGTTCATAAGATTTGTTTTGTTTTTTTTGATGGTGGCAAAAGAGACAGCATTCTGTTTCTGTTTTACACAAATATGCAATTTACTAATTAATCTAGAACACACACACACACACACACACACACACACACACACACACACCTTACCATTTGCCCTGGTGATTGCTGAACTGCTGCACTGTGTATCCAAACTCATCGACTGTTGGGCCCGAGAAAATTTTGGCTCCTGATGTTCCCACGTTAAATCCCTGAGTGTCTTCAATACACCAACCTGCACACACACACACACACACACACACACACACACACACACATTAAAACTTATTTGTTTAGTCAATTTTTAAATTTGTTAATAGTTGCTCCTCAGGTAAAGGAGCAGATCTGGAGAGTCGTAGTGAACTGGGATGGAACTGTCGGTCGAGATACACATGCTAGTCTTGAGATACCAGTGATCCCGACCCCTTCTGCTCTCCGGACCTGCCCGGTCCATCCTGATGCCCCACATGGCTTTGGACCTCAATTCATATGAACAATCATGCTAATGGCTAAATGAACAGTTCTGCACTCAAGTCACCATCAGTTCAACAAAACTGTAATGAATGTCCTGCTTACACAATTGCACTATCTGACCATGTAGTACACCGTTATAGAAGGGATTTATTTATAATCGCACTATATGATGTCACCCAGATGAGGATGTGTTGTCAACTCAACGTCAACATGAAAGACCACAGGTCAAAGAGGAAGGCCCATTCCGTACACACACACACACACACACACACATTACACAAGACAATTACACAACGCAATTGCTTCTTTTGCCTTTTCTTGTACATTCAACTGCGCCGTGTTTTAATGTGAGGACGGCCCCGTCAATCAGCCGTTACTATGGAAACCATACCGAATTAGAATGAGTGCATTAATATAAAATACTTCATTCATGCGTTCTGATGGAATGTGTAACGAGTAAGCATAATACACACACACACACACACACACACACACACACACACTCCATAGCATCTAAACTCTCACAGACTCTCTCTCTCGCACACACACACACACACACACACACACCACATAAACCAACCTGTAGAGACACAATCTTTCTCCATCATTCTCTCTCATACTCTCACACGCACCAACACACCACATAAACCAACCGGTAGAGACACAGACTCTCTCTCACGCACACACACACACACACACACACACGAGGACTCTTTGGCTTGTATACCGACTCATAACCATGTGCACACCAATATCCCTGTGAAGCATGGTGCTGGTAGCATCATGTCGAGTGTTACCCATGCCCATATTTAAAGATGAGATTACAGTTCTAAACGATGTCGTGTGGAAAAAAAGAACAAGAAAAGACCTTCCATTACAAGCCCAATTCCAAAATAGTTAGGACAGTGTGGAAAATGCTGAAAAGAAGAGTGATGAGTAAATGGACTTTGACTTGTATTTAAACAAAAAACGTATAAAAACGAGGTATTTGATGTTTTAACTGATCAACTGCATAGTTTTTTGAAGATAAACCGTTATTTTTAAATTGACGCCTGCAAAACGTTCCAAAAAGGTTGAGACGGGACAGTTTACGATTAATTGAATTAATTGAATTTCCCCTCGGAGATCAATAAAGTATCTATCTATCTATCTATCTATCTGTTCATCTATCTATCTACCTATCTATCTGTTCATCTATCTATCTATCTAACTACCTACCTATCTATGTGTTCATCTATCTATCTATCTATCTATCTATCTATCTATCTATCTATCTATCTATCTATCTATCTATCTACCTATCTGTTCATCTATCTATCCATCTAACTACCTACCTACCTACCTATCTGTTCATCTATCTATCTATCTATCTATCTATCTATCTATCTGTTCATCTATCTACCTACCGATCTATCTCTGTTCATCTACCTACCTATCTATCTATCTCTCTATCTATCTAATAGCGATGTGAGAAGTTGAAATAAGGAAGTGACGTGAAACAGGTGAGGCAATCGTCTAATCAGAGTATATAAGGAGCCTACAAGAAAGGCCGAGTCCTTCAAGAGTGAGAACGGGTCGAGGCTCGCCGATCTGCCAACAGATGCATTAGAGAATCATCCAACACTTTGAGAAGAACATTCCACTAAGACAAAGTTATCCACCTTCTACAGCGCACAATATAATGAAAAGATTTGAAGAATCTGGTCAAATCTCGGTGTGTAAAGGGTGAGGCCGAAAACCACTTCTGAATGCGCGTGATCTCCGATCCCTCAGACATCACTGCCTTAAAAACTGTCATAAGACTGTAATGGAGAACCTGACATAGGCTCGGAATACTTTGGTACACCTTTGTCAGTCGACACCGTTCGCCGCTGCATCCACAGATACAGCTTAAGGCTTCAACTATACAAAGCAGAAGCCATACATCAACATTGTCCAGAAGCTCCGCCCACTTCTCTGGGCTCGGTCTCATCTGAGGTAGACAGTAGCACAGTGGAACCGTGTTTTGTGGTCTGATGAGTCGACGCTTCAAATAGATTTTGGATAAAACAGCCCTCGTTTTCTCCGGGCCAAAGAGGAAAAGGCCCGCCCGAGCTGTTATCAGAGTCAGGTCCAAAAGCCAGCGTCTGTCATGGTATGGGGCGTGTCAGTTCCCATGGCTAAAATCAGACACCGAACATGTCCTGGCTAATTTAATAGCTTCAAAACAAATTCATTACCTGAGATTTAACATCCCAAAGATTATAGTTAACATTTCCAGAGATTCCACACATCCAGCAACACGCTGATGTCTGACGGGTTTGATTGTCTAAGCAGTTCAACACACCGAGTATAGCTGAAGTTTGTTTTTTGGGTCGAGTTGGAATAAGTTAACCAGCAGAACCACAAGCCACATTTTTAACGCTGAAACTAACTGCAAATTTAGCTTTGAAAGGCTTTAAGAAGTGCCGAGATTTGCAAGTTGCAGGTGTTGATCAAGCAGCAGAACAAAAGAAAACATTTCATGATTATATCTGCAGTTCTTATTTTTTTTTTTTTTAGATAAAAACACTACACATACTTTAGGGGCTCCTGAGTGGTGCATCGGATAAACGTTCACCTTATCTTTTGGAGATCCTGTTCATTAAAAACATAAAAAAAATACGTCACCAAACCAATGATACCTCAGAAAAGTGTATCGTGTAATCGTTTATCACGATATGGATATTATACCGATATATCGTCCAGCCCTAAAGACGACGGTGTGAACTGTGATGCGTCTTGGGTTTCCACTTACGATCCAATCACCCAGGACGCATGTTAATGCCGGGTATGAACAGGACCTACGACGCTACAGCCATCCATGGCTGAGAGCCAATAGAACACAGGATGGGAAGGGCATACTCTCTTTCACCTGTCAGTCAATCACAATCATATCGACACGTGCCAATCGTGGGCATTTCTGAGCTCATGCATGTGACCGAGGGCCAATAGCACTTTCTGAGCGTGTTGTGCCGCCCTGTCGCGCAGTTTGGCTGACTTCACGTGTCTTGGAGGAAGCAGTTACTGGAGACAACTGGATAGAACACTAGAAACTCTATGAAAGGCAGCATTGTTGTACAAGCCATCATCCAATCACGTCACGGTCAACAGACTTAAAAGCAGAGATCAGTACGAGCCTCATGCTGTCTCCTCAACACGTAAATATTCAACTGCATAATACATTCATTTACTAAACAAGTAGATAACCAGCTAGCTAGCTACCTAGCTAATTCACCCAGACAACTTCCACTTCTTCCTTAGCAAAGAACCTGCTGAGTCAGATTTAGACAGTCCCAAGGTCATCATAAGAGAAATGTTTCTCACCGCTTTGTTAAGAAAATAATTGTATGCATCCAAACTAGGATAAGTCACCGTCTCTCACCGTCACTCCAGATTAACAAGCTAATGATACTCGTCGTTTTTTTAAACCTTAAAAAAAAACATTGTAAAAGAATCATTTATGTTAATTTTTGTATACACGACCACAGGTTACTAATGTTCCCATCAACCAATCACCGATCGCCACGGTTCCCATCAACCGATCGCCACTGTTCCCATCAACCAATCACCGATCGCCACGGTTCCCATCAACCGATCGCCACTGTTCCCATCAACCAATCACCGATCGCCACGGTTCCCATCAACCGATCACCACTGTTCCCATCAACCAATCACCGATCACATCTGTTCCCATCAACCGATCACCACTGTTCCCATCAACCAATCACCACTGTTCCCATCAACCAATCACCACTGTTCCCATCAACCAATCACCACTGTTCCCATCAACCAATCACCACTGTTCCCATCAACCAATCACCACTGTTCCCATCAACCAATCACCGATTAGTGCAGCAACACTAATCTAACAAAAACTAAACTAGAATATTACAAAACAAAGCTTCCCGAGGTGGGACATTATAAAAAATAAAAACACAATGGACAAATATATATATTTCTGTCTCAGCAGACTCCGTTTAGAGATGTGCGTCTTAATAATAATAATAATAATAATAATAATAATAATAATAATAATAATAATAATAATAATAATAAGCTGTAATGAATTGTTTTGAATAATTATACCTGATTGTCTTGTCTGGATTTCAGAGACTGTGTGAAATAAGTTTTATGTAAAAGTGTTTGATCTGAACGGTAAAGGAGTCTTCAAATAATGCAGACGGAAAAAAAGACATCGCACCGCAGCAGTGCAGCTTGAAATAGCGAGATGTCACAGGAAAGAAAAAAAGTTCACTGGTAGTGACACTGGGGCAAAACATGCATCCACTCGATAAGAGAGAGAGAGAGAGAGAGAGAGAGAGAGAGAGACAGAGAGACAAAGAGAGCGAGAGAGACAGAGAGAGAGACAGAGAGAGAGAGAGAGAGAGAGAGAGAGAGAGACAGAGAGACAGAGAGAGCGAGAGAGACAGAGAGAGAGACAGAGAGAGAGAGAGACAGAGAAAGAGAGAGAGACAGAGAGAGAGACAGAGAAAGAGAGAGAGACAGAGAGAGAGACAGAGAAAGAGAGAGAGAGAGAGAGAGAGGTCAGATCATCTACTGCTGTTCATTCAGTTCAGACACTGTTCCAGTTCACTGGCTCCATTGTGTCCAGCTAACCCACTTTAGCGCAGCAGTCTGGACCATTTACAGCTACAACATGTTCACGAACACTCCCGAGTCAGCAGGTCATACCGCCGAGTGCATATGTTTACATCCCCTTTATATTATTTTATAGAAGAAATAACTAAGGCTCAAAAAAAAAAGATCACAATTGTTCTCAAAAAAAAAAGATCAAAAAACAAACTACAGACATTTGTATTGGACAAAACTCTATTGTCTTCGAAGCGTCATGTCCAGCGAACAATCATGTCCATGCATGCAATGAATATGCAAATTAGTTTGTTACTTTTTTTTGCTCATGCATTAATTACTTTTTTTCCAAACAGGGGCCAAAACAGCAAGAGGCTGTCGGGTTTAGGGCGTGTCCTAAAGTTACTGAGTTTAGGGCGTGTCCTAAAGTTACTACCTTTGGGGCGTGTCCTAAAGTTACTGAGTTTAGGGCGTGTCCTAAATTTACTGAGTTTAGGGCGTGTCCTAAAGTTACTACCTTTGGGGCGTGTCCTAAAGTTACTACCTTTGGGGCGTGTCCTAAAGTTACTACCTTTGGGGCGTGTCCTAAAGTCACTGAGTTTAGGGCGTGTCCTAAAGTTACTGAGTTTAGGGCGTGTCCTAAAGTTACTACCTTTGGGGCGTGTCCTAAAGTTACCCAGTTTAAGGCGTGTCCTAAAGTTACCCAGTTTAAGGCGTGTCCTAAAGTTACCCAGTTTAAGGCGTGTCCTAAAGTTACCCAGTTTAAGGCGTGTCCTAAAGTTACCCAGTTTAAGGCGTGTCCTAAAGTTACCCAGTTTAAGGCGTGTCCTAAAGTTACCCAGTTTAAGGCGTGTCCTAAAGTTACCCAGTTTAAGGCGTGTCCTAAAGTTACCCAGTTTAAGGCGTGTCCTAAAGTTACCCAGTTTAAGGCGTGTCCTAAAGTTACCCAGTTTAAGGCGTGTCCTAAAGTTATTTAAAAGAAAAAAAAAGTCATAAGCAATAAAGCTGCGACGTTTCAAAGTTTCACTGATTCCATTTCGTTTTAATTGACCTCATGAGTGCAAATCTGGGTGGCTTGAAAACTGGATTGACATCCGGGTACTTCACACAATGTCATTTTTGTTTATGTTAATAATTTAGTAGGAGGCGTGTCTTTGATCTATTTCTAGATAAAATGAAAACTGTGAGTAATTTTGCACATGACAGACAGCTTTCCTACACATATACATAGATTTCCATATGTCTGTTATAACACACACACACACACACACACACACACACACACACACACACACACACACACTGTACTCTGGACACCTCTATATTCACGCGCGCGACTGTACACATTCATTAACATAAGCGCAGGTAGATCACGTCACCTTGTCATTTAAACCCAGTCATATATACAAACTACACTGTAACGCTGGAGTCTTATTTTCTGGAATGTTCTGTGGTTTAAAATGTCTGGACTGTATAAACACTCACCCTGTAAAACCAGCAGCAGCAGCACCGGCAGACGCACGCGCTTCCTCAGGTCCATGTTGACGCTGAATCGTTCAGGGCTCGCGCTAACTTTCCTCCTCTGGAGACAGCGGGGAGCTTCATGAATAATTCATGAGTGCGCGCGGATTCATCCAATCAGAGCAGCGGAAGAACTCCGCGATTTTTCACGCGCTCACAACAAGTAAATAGAGTCAAGGTTGCCAGATTGGAGGAAGTTAATAATATGGATGGATGGATGGAATAGTTTGGAGAAGTTTTAATTGACCTTTTAGCGCGTTTGTCTCACACCTTCAGGGTTGGGGTTCGATTCCCGATATGTGTGTGTGTGTGTGTGTGTGTGTGTGTAGAGATTTCATGTTCTCCCCGTGCTTCAGGAGTTTCCTCCGGGTACTCCGGTTTCCTCCCCCAGACCAAAGATATGCATTGTAGGCGGATTGGAATGTACAAAAACAGTGTGTGTAGTGTATGAATGTGTGTGTGATTGAGCCGTGCGATGGATTTACACCCCGTCGTTTAAAATGATTCAACTCCTGTTGAAAAAAGCAGGTTTATTTTCAAAAGTTACAGACTTTCATCTGTTAGCGATGAACAAATCAAACCAAAGCGATTGAAATAGTTCGACACGACGAATGCTTCAACTGTTTTCCCCAAACTCACCTGAAAATGCAACTTATAATGATTTCCCCAGTTTCAAAATTATTCACGCCCCTGAATAGAATCTCTCACAACAAGCACAAATATGCAGAACAGGTGTTGTCTCAAGCACACCTGACACTAAACTAACCAAGGGCTTCATTAGTTGCTTCAGGTGTGTTTGAGCTGGAACACATCAAATACCTGAACTGGCTCGGGATAGAAAATAAATGAAATACCCAGACGGGGCAGAAAAAGGAAGCGATCAGGGTGGCTGTGTCTCAGTGGGTAGAGCGGGTGGTCCACTAATCCACTAATCGTAGGGTTGGTGGTTGGAATCCCGGCCCGGGTGATCCCATGCCGAAGTGTCCTTGGGCAAGACACTGAACCCTAAGTTGCCCCCGATGGCAAGCTAGCACCTTGCATGCAGCTCTGCTACCATTGGTGTGTGAGTGTGTCTCATTTGTAAGTCGCTTTGGATAAAAGTGTCTGCTAAATGAATAAATGTCAATGTAAATGATCAACAGCTGCAAGAGACAGCAGGATGTGAAAAACTCTCGAGTGACAGTAAAAGACCTGCAGCGAGACTTGGTGTAACGGGCACTGAGGTTTCAGTGAGCAGAGTAAGGCGTGTACTAAACACAGAAGGCTACAATACCAGAACTCCAAGACGTTCACTACCACTGACCCAAAAGCACAAGAAACGTCGTTCAAATCATATAAATAATCCTCAGAAGATTTGTGATTCTGTTCTGTGGAGCGATGAAACAAAACTGGAACTTTTCAGCACGATGGATCAGCGGTATGTCTGGAGGAAGAATAATGAAGAAAGAACACTGTCCACAGTCAAGCATGGTGGAGGCTCGGTGATGTTCTGGGGCTGCTTTACATCCTCTGGCACTGCAAACCTGCAGCGTGTGGAAGGTGAGATGGATTCATTACTCTGACAGTAATGTTGAACCGATTGTATTGACATCTTTATTGTATTTATTGTCTTTATTGTCTATCAGTAAGTTAATTACTATGCGTTATTATATTACACGTTATCGTAGATATACTTTCATTAAAAACATGAAACGCAGTATATGCGATGTAACATAAATCAAACCCATTTGAGATCCAGGGTTAAATAAAAATCATCCGAGGTCGAGCTTTGCATTGAAGAGGATTTGTATGCGGTTCAAGATCTGACAATCTGGCAACCCTGGTGGGGAAAATTAGGGCCCTGCAGTGACGTCACGAGTGGGCTAGAACTTTTAAGAAACGGAGAAAGAGTTTCCTTTTATGGGGTTGAGACTCCAGTGAGAGAGTCGTGTACAGTATACCCCTGGCTCACCTGATTCACTAACAGCTCAGTGAACTCCCACAGTGTCCAGTGATCCAGTCCTGTTACACTCCCAGAATTACACCGTGATGTTTATAGAAGATTCATTCATCACTCCTGCTTGGTTCTGATGATGGAAGTATAAGTGCTTGGCCAACATTTCCCTTGTGATTCTGTGGAGTGAAACTGGACGCTCACTGAATGAAGATTGGGGCAGCAGATCCGAGTCCGAGATTAAACGACGATGATGTGGTCAAAGGACATTCTTGTGTTGTGCAAAATTCTAGCAAAACAATCAAAACCAGGCTGGTGTGATGAAGTTCCTGTTACCACCTCAAGCTGATCATTTACCTGTAACAGTGCTCCCTTCAGTGTTTTATTCCTCTTGTACCACGGTGATTTGGCAACCATTACAAATGTTTATTTAGTTATTTATTTTAAAAAAAACAAAACAAAACAAAAAACCCCTTCTTGTTTGTTTTGAATCTATTTAACGTCGTGGATGTTATGCGCGTTCCTGTTCTCGCTTACGTTACAGCAGCTATAAACAATCACCAGCCGCTCTTTTGAACTCGGACACGAGAGACTCGTTAAACATTCGCGATTTACAGAAAACTTCGCCACCTCGTCCCTGCGAACAAGCCGTTACTATAGAAACGATAACGTATTAGAACAAGCGCATTAATAATAATAATAATAATAATCCATCCATCCATCCATCTTCAACCGCTTACTCCTTTATCAGGGTCACGGGGAACCTGGAGTCTATCCCAGGGAGCATCGGGCACAAGGCGGGGTTACACCCTGTACAGGGTGCCAGTCCATCGCAGGACACACACGCCCATCAGCCTACCATGCATGTCTTTGGACTGGGGGAGGAAACCGGAGTACCCGGAGGAAACCCCCGACACACGTGGAGAACATGCAAACTCCACACGCACATGGCCCTGGTGAGACTCAAACCCCGGACCATGGAGGTGTGAGGCGGACGTGCTAACCACTAAGCCACCGTGCGCCCCTAATAATAATAATAATAATAATAATAAAAAACCTGCGCTACTGCTGGAGCTGCTGTTCTAGAAAATGAACCAACGCCTTTTGACCAATCAGAACGGAGAACTGAACACAGCTGTAGTGTAGATCTACAGTGTAATATCTTGTGGAATATGGCTTGGTGTGTTGGAAATGCCAAGACAGAAGATCAGAGTCGAGGTTATAGTGGTTATTCGGACCTGAATGAGGAGAGACAACGGAATATTTCACTTCCTTCTCTTCGGTAATCCTCCTTCAGTATCGCGGTCCTGTGGATCTGGAAGATACGAGCAGGAGCACATATTTACACCTGGGATGCATCTGTGAGGAGTGTTTTTTTTTTTTTTTTTGTACATCTGGTGTACACAGCTAACTAGAAGCAGATAGTGACCATGCCACGTGCATTCTATCATAACATGGACAGCTTTAAATATACCTACCCTCATGTGGTGAGGGACTTCGTGATAGGACATGTAGATCAGGAATGCAGTTTCACAGAAACATGCAGGAACCACACGGTGTGGGCGTGCCCAGGCCAGTTAGCTCACTCAAACTTTCCCCATCGACTGACCGACTTCCACTATGCTTGTGCAAACCTTAGCCATGAGAAAACTGTATTTATTAACATTACAAATCTTTAAAGATCTATTTTTCTATTTAAAAAAATAAAACAGCGCAAATAAATAGTTTATCACGTCAGCTTTTATTACTAGAAATACTTGTACGTTATTATTTTAATGAGTATGCCTTTATTTGTATTTGTATGCACTTATTAATATGATTTATTTACTTATTTAAAGCGGCAGTATGTAACCCATCTGTGCGACCCACCCATAGGGAGCCTAGAGCCTATCAGGGCGGCTGTGGCTCAGTGGGTAGAGCGGGTTGTCCACTAATCCACTAACCGTGAGGTTGGCGGTTCGAATCCCGGCCCGGGTGACTCCACATGCCGAAGTGTCCTTGGGCAAGACACTGAACCCTAAGTTGCCCCCAATGGCAAGCTAGCACCTTGCATGCAGCTCTGCTACCATTGGTGTGTGAGTGTGTCTCATTAGTAAGTCACTTGTAAATGTAAAAATGATATTTCTGTAAAGCTGCTTTGAGACAATGTACCATTGTAAAAAAGCGCTATACAAATTGATAATTATTATCCCAAGAGTAGGGTACGAGGCAGGGGACACCCTAAATGGGGTGCCAATCCATCATAGGGCACAATTACAAACACACACACACACACACACACACGCTATGGACAATTTGGAAATACCAATCAGCCTAAAATGCATGTTTTTGGACTGGGGGAGGAAACCGGGTAACCATGCACACACAGAGCAGAGGCGGGAATCGGACCCCCAAGGTAAACGTGCTAAACCAGCGTGTGCCTGCAGTATGTAACTTCTGTTCAAAATTAAAGGAGCAGCCAGGGTTAGTTTTGAACCTTTTGGTGGCCTTAAGAAAGATCTTAAAATACTTTAAAGCTGCAGTATGTAACTTTTTATTTTTTTCAAAATGAAGGAAGTAAGCCAGGGTTAGCCATTTTTACAATTGACCTTTTGTTTCACCATGTGTCTGCTTTTTATTCCACACTGTAAAGCACTTTGAGCTGCATTTTAAATTTACAAATAAATAAATGTATTATTATTATTTTTATTGTGCCCTGTGATGGACTGGCACTCTGTCCAGGGTGTATCCCACCTTGTGCCCCATGCTCCCTGGGATAGACTCCAGCTTCCCCGCGACCCTGAAAAGAAGTAAGCGCTAGAAGATGGATGGATGGAGGGATGGATTATTATTATTTTGACAAAACAACAAACAACATTATTATTACGCTAGACCTAGAATAACGTCGCGGTGTTGTGGTAATTTAATCCATGTGTTAGATTCATCGCTAAACAAGTCTCCAGATATTAATCACCTCCCTCGGTTTCCATGCTAACAATGACACGAATGATCCGAACACGTTTCACGTCGTAGCAGATCGCTGAAGGACTTGTTTACGCCACGGTGTGCTTTCAGCAACAATAAAACTCAACTTTGAAAACCACTGTGTGGTAGTAAGCACGCTCTACAAGCTCCGCCCCCTTCAGCGTGTGAAGCTTCACGAAAGGAAAGCTGATGTTCACGAGTGCTGTTTGGTATTTAGAGAACTTTACAGAACGTTACTGATTTAAAGCAGGCGATCACGGCAAGGAGATTTAAGCGTCTCGAACCTCTCTGATGTCCCAGACTTCTGCTTTCGCTTGAATAAAACGTCAAACAAGTTCCTTCTTCTGCTCTGTGGAAGATCTTGTGCAAGACGGATCTCTTCTCAATTTATCTCTGTACGCAGCAGTGCATTTCCTAGACGTGCCTTCTGACTAGATCAGGATGAAGATATTTAAACCACAAACATCCTTACACTAGATGTTCCACCATCATACACCCAATCACTGAGATCAAATGTTTTATGTCACCGGCTCGCAGCGAATCTTTTACATTTTTGTCATTTTTTTTAAAATAAGGCTCCAAAATTCTCACTTGATAAAATTAGAATGACAAAAGGGAGAACTAATTGAGTCAGTGTCTGGTGTTGTTTATTAGAAGTTATTAAAAAAAACACTAAACTGGGTGTAGCTTCTGAAACTTCGAGGACCCTAAGTGACGTCCTACTTTAAAGCTGCTGTGTGTAACATTTAGGTGTAGTCAGGGTTATTTCTTTAATCTTTAAAGTGCTCTAAAAGGTCATCTAAAGAGTCCTCCTACTTAAAAGCTGCATTATTTAGCCTTTAAAGCTGCAGTATATAACATTTTTGTTCAAAATTAAAGGTGTAACCAGGGCTGTTCCTGGATCTTTAGAGGCTGTAAGCGACATTCAACTTTAAAGCTGCCACATGTACCTGATTCTGTTCAAAATTAAAGGGTTATTTTGTAAACTTTTCAGGGCCCTAAAATAACATTAACTTCAAAGCAGCGGTATTTGCATAACCTTTTTTGGTCAAAATTAAATGTGTAATCATGGCTGTTCAGGACTTTTTTGCACCCTAAATGCCATCCATCCATCCATCCTCAACCGGGTCGCGGGGGTAGCAGCTCCAGCATGGAATCCCAAACTTCCTTTTCCTGAGCAACATTAACCAGCTCTGACTGGGGGATCCCGAGGCGTTCCCAGGTCAGTGTGGAAATATAGTCTTTCCACCTAGTCCTGGGTCTTCCCCGAGGTCTCCTCCCAGTTGGATGTGCCTGGAATACCTCCCTAGGGAGGCACTCAGGGGGCATCCTTACCAGGTGCCCGAACCACCTCAACTGACTCCTTTCAACACAAAGGAGCAGCGGCTCGACTCTGAGTTCCTCTCGGATAGCCGAGCTTCTCACCCTATCCCTAAGGGAGAGGCCAGCCACCCTCCTGAGAAAACCCATTTCGGCCGCTTGTACCCGCGATCTAGTTCTTTCGGTCATTACCCAACCTGCATGACCACAGGTGAGGGTAGGAACGAAAATTGCCCGGTAGATCGAGAGTTTTGCCTTCTGGCTTAACTCTCTTTTCGTCACAACGGTACGGTAAAGCGATTGCAATACCGCACCCGCTGCTCCGATTCTTCGGCCAATTTCCCGCTCCCATGTCCCCTCACTCAACAACAAGACCAAGGGGGGTCTTGTTCACCCTAAATGCCATTGTACTTTAAAGCTGCAGTATGTGCCCTTTTATTTGTTTGAAATTAAAGGTGTAGCAAGGGTAATTTCTGTGCCCAAGACAAAATCCCACGTTAACACTGCAATATATCACCATCTTAACTTGTTTAAAATTAAACGTGTAATTAAACGTGCCTGTTCTTTTGAGGGGCCTAAGCGACATTCTGCATTAAAGCTGCGGTATGTAACCTTCTTTGATCAAAAAGAAATTTAAACCCAAATTTAATTTGATGCTACAAAATGTTCATCCACAATAAAATTCCTTGCAATATCACAATTTAACCAGAGATGTCTCCAAATCCCAGAATGCCAAAAACACACACTGCAGCTTTAAATAATAATAATAATCCATCCATCTTCAACCGCTTACTCCTTTTCAGGGTCACGGGGAACCTGGAGCCTATCCCAGGAGGCATCGGGCACAAGGCGGGGTTACACCCTGGACAGGGTGCCAGTATAATAATAATAATAATAATAATAATAATAATAATAATAATAATAATAACTGCTGCTTTCTTTCCTGTAATTTAACTTAAAAAGTGGAACGTTCATATATTCTAGATTTGTTACATAAAGTGAAATATTTCAAGCCTTCTTTTGTTTTAATCTCGATGATTACGGTTTACGCAAATCAAAAATCCAGCATCAGAATATTCGAATGCCGAAATGTCGACTTGAGAAGATCTCTCATCAGAGAATTAACCCGAGACACCTGCGAAGGTTTCCTGAGCACACAGACACACACAGCCACAATCATGCAAGCTTCTAATGTATAAGATCGGACATGATTAATTATTAATGCATAGATGAGATGGATAAAAAAAAAAGACGGCTGGTATCATGATTCATGCCAACATTACTAGCCATTACTCCACTTCCTGTCTGAGATATGTGAATAGTTATACATTAACAGCTACACAGAGACTCAGACATGTCTCGGTATATAAAACTTTCCTCCTCTGTGTTATGATCCAGTGCAGGTAAAGACCTGTCAGACTAGGCGTGGCTGTTTGGAAAGTTCAAACTCTAACCGAACATAGCTGCAGGGCATTAGTCGAGCAACACGCTTCCTGTCTCAACTAAATCAGAAACACTGACTAAAGAACGATGCCTCAGGGGAGCTTCCTATTTATAGCTGCACAGTACAGTTTGTGTGTTTTTTGTAGTTAATGAATAAAAACCTGTAGCACAACCAGACTTCCTACATGCGTCCCTACTGGACATGTCTCAGAGCTTAAGTTAAACTCTACCGTGAAACATCTTCACACTGAAATATTCATGATGTGTTTAGCAGGTCTGGTTCGAATGCATCCATTAGTGTTGTTCCTGGGAGAAGTTTCTCTCTGCTTGACCTGAGCATAAATTAATGAACATTTTGTGCTACAAGGATAGGAACCATTTCTAATACTAGCTACTTATCACAGTTTATTAAGCTCATCAGATGATGTAGGTTGTGATGTTGGAGCAATAACAGGAAGTAGTGTAGTGTAGATCTGTGACGCTTATAGAAATCCACCTGCAGTGAGTCAGTGAGAGGAGCATGACTCATTTAACACTGACCTCTAGTGGACATTGAAGCTAAAAACAGCCTGAACTACAGTTTTTATACACACACACACACACACACCGATCAGCCATAACGTTAAAACCACCTAATGCGTAATATCGTGTAGGTCCTCCTCCTCTTGTGCCGCTGAAACAGCTCGGAGGCGCCGAGGCATGCCCTCCACAAGACCTCTGAAGGTGTACTGTGGGTTCTGCCAGTGAGACGTTAGCAGCAGATCCTTTAAGTCCTGTGAGTTGCGAGATGAGGCCTCCGTGGATCGGACTCGTTTGTCCAGGACATCCAATTGCATTGAGATCTGGGGAATCTGGAGATCGAGTCAACACCTTGAACTCGTTGTCATGTTCCTCAAAGCGTACCTGAACAGTGTTTGCAGCGTGTCAGGGAGCGTTCTCCTACTGGAAGAGGACACTGATATTAGGGAACACTGTTACCATGAAGCGATGTACTCGGTCTGGAACAGTGTTTAGGTAGGTGGTACGTGTCCGAGTAACATCCACATGAATGCAGGACCCAAGGTTTCCCAGCAGAACATTACCCAGAGCATCACACTGCCTCCACCGTCTCATCTTCTTCCCATAGTGCATCCTGGCGCTGTCTGTTCCCCACCTACACGCGTCCTCCACATGATGCAAAAGAAAACATGATTCATCAGACCAGCCCGCCTTCTACCATCGCTCCATGGTCCAGTTCTGATGCTCGCCTGACCATTGTAGGAGATTTTGGAGGTGTACAGGGGGTCAGTATGGGCGCTCTGACTGCTCTACAGTTACGCAGCTCCATACGCAGCAAGCTGTGACGCTCTGTGTGTTCTGACTCCTTTCTATCAGAACCAGCATGAACTTTTACAGCAGTTTGTGATTCAGTAGCTCTTCTGTTGGATCGGATCAGACGGGTTAGCCTTCGTACCCCACGCGCATCAATGAGCCTTCTGCGCCCATGACCCCGTCACCGGTTCTCCTTCCATAGACCGCTTTTGGTCCATGGTTAATAAATCCCACCCTCTGACAGCTGCCATGGTAACGACATAATCAACATTATTCACGTCGCCTCTCAGTAGTTTTAATGTTATGGCTGATCTCTGTATATACACTTTATAATAAAATAACACAGTGATTTTTCAGTACAGGAAATTACAGAAAACCCCGAACTGCTACGTCATTCTTTTGACTTAATAACTTGTTCTATCATTAAGTATATAAAATAACGACATAACATCTTGAAATAATGTCATAGAACTTGAAAATAAGATTCTTTTTTTTTTCTGGCCCTGAAATGAACGACGAAAGGATTAATAGCACGTGACCGGATTTTATTCCACAGACTGAATGAGATACAGACGTTTCACGATCACATCGTTTCCATGCATTCAGACAAAATCACCCTAACGTGTGAAACTCACGTGACGTGATGCACACTTTACTGCGGCATTCGGACGAAAGAGGATCACCACACGGCCTCTGTGACGCCAATAAATAATCAGCATGATAAAAAAATAAAACAAAACGTAAACATGATAAATAAAATACAAAAATAGCATACAACATCCAACTAATCAAATCCAGAGGGCAGAAAAATAAATACTGTTTTAAAGACCAGCGATAAGGGCTTCATTATGTAAATGGACATAAGATAGATAGGGACAGCAAGATATTAGCTTAAGTTAAGATTTAATGCTAATTACAGAAGTAGTGCTTATAGAGAAAAAAATAAATTGTAAGCTATATTTATCCATCCATCCATCCATCTTCAACCGCTTACTCCTTTATCAGGGTCACGGGG
>JAFFST010053791.1:13488-26808 GCA_022414735.1 Noturus placidus | reverse complement strand
CATTGTGCGCATGCGCTGCCTGGTGGCCACAAAAACAACACGAATTCATACAAAAAAAAAAAAAACAATGGAAAGAATATTAACTTTATTTACATAAAAAAACACGTTTAATATGATAGTTATCATGCTTGTAACTTGTGTAGAAATTTTAGATTTTGTTTTCAATATAACAAGCTTTAATTTAATCTTCATTTTTTTGAGTAATTGTAATTAATAACTTAATTGTAATTGAAATTTAAATCCCAGAACCTTAAACTGTGACCGTTTTTAGACTTAATTGCTCATAATTCTGATTTATCCCAAAAGTCTGCATATGATTCAACATATGTTTTGTAATTTCAATATTTTTAAATCTCAAAATAATGTCCCAATTATAGCTTTTTACACATTTCCTATTGTAGAAGGATAATTCTTTAAATGTTGATTTATTGCCGTAAAATAAGGCAAGTAATTATCTAAATGTTGATTTATCTTCTTACTTTTAAAAAATATAATGCTCCTTGGTGCTATGAAATATGATGTCAAAAACTTTGGTAAAAACCTAGTACAAATACATGTAGACATAATGTCTACACCATGTTTCAATTTTATTCAATTTTATTTTGACTCATTATGTCAAAAATGTTTGATTTCCTCATCATGACAAAAGCAGAATAAAGAATCATTTCTGAGTGGTTGAGTAAGTAAGTAAGTAAGTAAGTAAGTAAAATTTATTTATATAGCACATTTTCCAAAAGAAACTTATCTGAAGATCTTAGAAATCTGTTCGAGGAATGAGGTTTAAGAAGATCCGTGAGATAGGAAGGCGCTTGATTGTTCAGAGTTTTAAAAACAAACATTAGAATCTTAAACTGAATTCTAAAACGGACTGGGAGCCAATGAAGCGATGCTAAAATTGGGGTGACATTATCAAATTTCTTTGCCCTAGTCAAAAATGTTTGATTTCCTCATCATGACAAAAGCAGAATAACCCTAAGAATCATTTCTGAGTGGTTGAAACACCAGAGGCAAGGCAGGACGTGGGTGACGCTTCAAATTAGACTCTTAAATGTGTAAAATGTTGGTGATTTATTCACAGTATCAGAGGAGGTGTGTTAATCGTGTCTTTGTTGAATTGGATTTTCTCCGTTGATACTGATGATTAGCAGCTACATTCAGAATATAATCAATACTGGAATAATAACATCCATACAAATGCAATATCCATACGTTATAATGCCTTTAGTGAAGGAATGCCTGTACAACATTTTAACACAATTAAAACGATACTGTCACGGTTCTAAGGACTCTGGACTCCGTTTCCCAGCAGCCACTGCGAGTCACGTGTTTTTCTGCACCTGAATCACGTTTCGGTTAATGAGCACGGGTGTGTATATATAGTCCATGGGTTGCATGCAGTGTTTGTCTTTCGTTGTATTGTTAAGACCCCTGTGTCCGTGTTAGAGTCGCGTGTCAGTGTTTAGATCCTGTCTATGTTAGATTCCTGTCTTTGTGTCTCAGTCAGTGTTTAGTCATAGTGTTCGTTTAATGCTTCAGTGTTTCGGTAGATTAGTGTTTTGTCTTTGTTTCAACATATTATATAAATAAATATCAGAAAATCCAGCACTTGCATCCAATCCCTGAGCAGCCGTTACAGATACGTTCACACAGACACAGAGAGAGTCAAGAATATGTCCTTCCTATAACAAAGCTAAAATATAAATTTATTTATAAAAGCAGTGTTTTAAAATCACTATAAATAACATGTTGTATACAGTGTAAGTGTATTGTATTCCAGCAGTGGGTAATTTTGTGCATCGTACGATGTTGGTTCGTGTCACACGATGTAGCCGTATTTGTCGTCGAATTTCGGCAGTGTGTATCCTGTGCTGGTCGAAGCCGCTTGATGGGGGTCGGTTTGGCTCATTTGACTGTAGGCCCGTCTGGAGTGACGACTGGAAATACGGCTAGTCGGTCGGCTCTCGGGCGCTGGAACGTCCTCCCTGATAATCAGATGTAAAGAAGAGGATTGGTCAGGCTCTGTTGATTCATTTTCTATAAGAGTGCAGGTGCAAATCACAGGTTTCTATTAGATATGATACGTTTCTATAGTAACAGCTCATGCACGCGCCACCTGAACCGGGGTTTCTGTTAGGAGATGTTTAGTGAAAATGTATGGAAGGAGTCTTCAGTGTCAGAGTTGAAGCTGTGACTTCCAACATCTTCAGGACAGAGGAGACTACATCTACATTTACATTTAGCGGACGCTTTTATCCAAAGCGACTTACAAATGAGACACACTCACACACCAATGGTAGCAGAGCTGCATGCAAGGTGCTAGCTTGCCATCGGGGGCAACTTAGGGTTCAGTGTCTTGGCCAAGGACACTTCGGCATGGGATCACCCGGGCCGGGATTCCAACCACCAACCCTACGATTAGTGGATTAGTGGACAACCCGCTCTACCGACTGAGCTACAGCCGCCCTATGACTATGTGAGACTATGTGAGAACTTGTTACATGGATGTTCTGCAACCTATAAAAGGATTAAAAACGATGACGTTAACCTTTAATAAATAAAAATGTTTGACAAACTCTCGGTCGATTCATTGATTATCGGCAGGTAACGCCCAATTTAGTTATCGTATCGGTCCACCTCTAATCCTGACTTTTCTGCTTTCCGGACCTGCCTGATCTATCCTGATGGCCCACTTCTTCTTTAAGCCTCGTTCACCTGAAAATCACTCAGTGCTGCTGAGGATGGCCGACATGGACAGAACAGCCCAGAGATTAGAAACCATAAAGATGGCTGTGGATGTTCTTCCTAAAGACAGTTCATTTCAACACACTTAGTGCTGCTTGAATTTATAGTATATAGTTATAGAAAGGGATTTATTTATAATCGTACTATCCGGTGTCACCCAGACGAGGACGGGTTCCCTTTTGAGTCTGGTTCCTCTCAAGGTTTCTTCCTCATGTCACCCTCCTCATGCTTTGTGACAATGCCCATTGTTAAAAGCGGTATATAAATAAAATCGAACTGAATCGAAAACTTCCTTCCACGCTGTATTCTTCTTTGTAATGTCTCTATACACAAGGTACTGTAGGTGGGGATGTGAAGAAACGTTGGACCACCCGAACCATAGGACTGGTCTGAGGAATCATTCGAGCCGATCATTTGGATTTGTCACTTAACTAATTTGCGTAGAATTCAGAAAATCTCAACTCAAACGTCTCTTGTAGCTGAAAATGAGCAATCGCCTTTCGCTGTGCTGGTACTAGTAAACACTACAGAATGAGGTATTACTGGAGCACAGCGTGGATGAGGAATAACTGTAAACGTTATTGAACAAACGGTGTCATGGAAGCTGTTACGGAATGCAGCATTTTTCTACCTGATCTCGTTGGAGAACTCCTTCTCGTAGCGCCGACGTTGTTGTCTACATCGGAAGAAGAGGAGCACCAGGATGATGAGGATGATGGCAATGAGCAGCAGACATCCACACACGACACCTGCGATCACTCCGGCTCTGTTATGAGCTACACACACACACACACACACACACACACACACACACACACACACACACACACCAGTCATACCATTATAATGAGGGCAACCCATTCCAATAGAGATCCAACAGTAATAAACTGATGAACAGAACATCTTCACGAGTGAGTGTGTGTGTGTATAGATTTTTTTTAACATAAACATATTTTTGCAAAATTAATATATACAAATGATTAAAAAAAAAAAAAACCATTAGAATTGCATTGGGGTCGAGCTATATCTGTTTTGGACCAATCACTTCTAAGCTTCAAGGCTGACAACACAGAACCTGAAAACTTAGCCACAAAAATTTCATGCTAAGCTAGCTAGCTAGCTAATTTATAACTTAGCAAAACTTAGTGATGAACACATGGCGGTTGTTATGATAACGTTGTTGTATTTTGACATTTGTACTTTTATCTCACTGAGAAAACTGAAAACCCAAATGTGAGCTCGTTTACTAGCCGTTAGCTAATGCTAACTAATGTTAGCGATGTTTGGGATGATTGAATCCCATTTGATTGCCTGGCATTTTGAATCAGTGGAACAGTGTAGAGATTTCTTGAGGGACTTCAGTAGAACGTTCATGACCTGTGTGTGTTGATGTAGCGTGTACACTTACGCTTGACAGCCCGCAGGTTGATTCGACAGCGCTCTTTCCCCACAGCGTTAGACACCTCACATGTGTAGATACCCGCCAAGTCCACAGAGTGATTGGCGATAAGGAGTTCTCCTTGGAACGAATCTGATAAACACAGACACAGATGATCAAATCTCAATAAAAAACTTTGAGTTAACTCTGATTAATGTCTGGCTGCTTATGAACAATCTTATTCGTACATTATTAACGGCTTAGAAAGAAGTCGTATTCACAATTTTGGACTTTTGCTATGACACAAAGTGGAAATTATAGCACAGGTTGCCAGATCTTGCACAAGGACCCACTGTCTGGTGTCCAGCAGAAGAGATGAGAAGGTTTCTTAACACACACACTTTGTTTTATCTCGCCTGTGAGACCGACGCTCTCAGGGGGTTAATTTGGATTCTCCTTAAAAGTAATCACTTAAAGGTACATGATTACATCTTTAATTAAACGTTATTTATTTAATTTATTCGGACTTCTGGGCTGGACCTTCCTAATTAGAGACTTTGAACAAAAACAGTTTATGATAGGGTAATTATTTAACAAAAAAAAAATCCATATTTTTTAAAAGCATGCTTTCTGACAGCACATTTATTCCCCATTTTTCACAAAACTGACACTAATATATACTCTTGGGATTTTGAGGGTTTTTAAATCACAGCTCGTGGACTGGCACAATTCCAGTAAAGCCATTAAGCCTATAATTTGTTTTTTAAAAATCACACCACACACGAGCTGTTGTGAGGTCTGATATCACGATATGACATCACACTCACCCTGTGTAATGGTGGGAGGAATCGGACCCCCGCTCTGTCTCGTCCACACGTACTGGATGGGTGCAGAACCCCGATCCGACCTGCAGCGGAGGGACACGGACGTCCCCACGCCCTCGTCCCCTTCCACCCAACACTTCGGTACTGACGGCCGCTCTGATGGACAGAGAAGGTTACATTCGTTCAGATCCCAGACCATAGTCTGCTACACCTTGATCATTAGATAGTACTCTGGGGGAAAATACCATAATAGCATGAGTAATGAATGGATGAGACAAAATGGCAGCGATTTTTTAAGTACTTATGATTGGGGTGATTCGTGAACGTATATATATTGACGTAGGCTTTGGACTTAATGACCATGAGGTGTGTTGTGTCTGTGTCTTTCTATGTGTAGGCCGTGGAGGCCATGTTTGTGTTCCTGGGAAACTGAGTCCGCTGACTGTGATGTTCTGCCATGAACTCAAAGCTGTAAAAAAAAAAAGCTTTCACAGTGATGAAATAACAAGAGTGAGTCTTTTATATAGACTTTCGAATATAGCATTTTTTGTGTGTCTCGCCACTCAGAACATGAAATCCATTATTATCCATTATATCTTTTATTTTGAAGGTGCAATCAGGCCAGTCTTCTCATTCCCCCCCCCCCCTAATTTTGAAGACAGGACAAAAACGTTCTGCATTGAGGCCTGACGAACGATAAGGAGCTAAACTTTCTCCGTTAGTGCCTGTGATTTTGATTTAAACTCAATTAACTCAATTATTCTACAGAACACGAGCTCCTGACGAGCGTTCTTGTGATGTTCCTGTGCCATCTGCGAGAAATTAATGCAAGTCCCTTATGAAGCGAAGCACTGTCGGGATTTTAAAGCTTGTTGCCATGGAAGCAGTGAAATGAAGAAACTTAAGGAATAAAAACTCATCACTACTTTCTCAACTCATCTCCTCACTCTGATTTCGACTTCTTCTAATTTCCGATATAAACTTCAGCACCTACAGCTGATAAAGATGTTTTTTTTTTTGTTTTGTTTTTGTTGTCTGAATCGTCCTCTGTTTCTATTCCTCTGTTTCTATTCTTCTACCGTGACTTTTCAAGGTCAAAATTAATTACTGGTCAGCAAGTTTTTCAAAGAAAATAAAAAAATTGAAAAATGCTCCCTGTAGATGTATTCAACTCCCCCCAGGTTCCTGAAGCTCCAGATGAAAGATATTGTCTTAAACAAAGACACTGACTTGTAATTGGCCTTCATTTGTGAAATATTAAAAGAGTTTTTCGTCCCTTTTTTGTCCAACCAACCAACTTGAAGAACCTGGAGCAAGTTTTCCCAGAAGAATGGGTGAAAAGCAGTGTACAACACTGCTCTGGAACTGACCCTAACACACTTAAAGCTGTTACTGCAGAAAAAAACCTGGCTTTACTAAGTACAAGTCAGAAGAGGTTGAATACTTTTTAATTAAAAAATGAATAATGAATCTTGACTTTAAGAATAAATGTACTTTAAGAGCATAAAAATACTGACTGGGACAAATCCGTGTAAGCGTCGTTTATAATCCGGGCAAAACTGATGAGTTTTTAAGAGGGGTCAAATACTTTAACACAGGACTGTATTTGTAGTTCTAATGAATGCTCTACTTTCTGAAGATAAGCTCTAGAGTTTCAAGGATATGTCTGTACAACTCATTCAGCAGCTTTTTTCGTTTGTTTGTTTAATTAAACAAAGTCTCTTTGGAATGCGAAAAAGCCCGTCGAACTTGTTTCTTTAAAAAAAAATAGGAAAAAAGAAAGAAAAAGAGCTGAGGATGTAACTGAAGGGAATACTGAACCTTGGGGTATGCCGTAATGAACTCAGCGTTTTTACACACTTTTCCCCACATGTAAAGTGGAAAAACTCTCAAATAGCACAAAAAAACTTTATACGCTCACATGAGGTGGTTTTTCAGACAATTCGACAAAGTCATATTTTTTAAAAAAACGAAACGGAAACACATTTCTCGCATGGCGATGATGGAACCGGTTTCCTCGGGCATGATACGGCAGGCGCCACGAGCGGTCCTATTTTGTTGCATAACTCGCCAAATGTTAAACAAATCATTCTGTAGTTTTGGCTCCACAGGACCTTTGTAAAATCATTGCAGACTATGATCTCCCAGAATTCCCGGATACGTGGCTGCTACCAGGTGCAATAGGCTTTCTTTTCCATGATTAAACCCTAACACGGCTATTGCGTTGGATGCAATTGAAATCGCCGTGCCAACACTCATCAGATCTTGGAGATTCGTCACCAGGTTTAATTGTAATGATTATGGCGAGACGAGAAAACGCAGATTTCATCGCATAACGTCATTGAATTGGAACGCAGACCAATCGCGTTTATGTTTTGACGACATTCTTAAAATATATCGCTTTTTATTTTGTGCAAAACTGCAACGGAAACCCGGCTAATGTTTACATTTTTTAATTAATTATTGAACATTAAAAAAAAAAACAAATGCATTTAGTAAATTCAGCACCGATTCAGTTGCAGATGCTAGACCTGTTGAAGATGAACTGAAAGTTTGACGTATTTCAGATATACTGTAGGTTAAATTTGCATTGAGCTGGACTCACTGAGACATTTAATTAACGTTTAAATGGATAATTACGTCAATTTGATTGTTGGCTGAATTTCACTGGTGTATGAGAAAGGCACTACGTTACCCAGGATCCGCACAGTGATTTTGCGCATGTCCAATCCCGGAGCTTTCTTCACTTTACACTGGTACGTTCCTGTGTGCGCGGCTGTGAGCTCAGCGATCGAGAGCGAGGCGTCGCCCTGAGAGGGGTCGCTCACCGCAAAGTCCACTCCCTTCATTAACTCTGGGTCGCCATGGAAATATGTACTTCCACCTGAGTACGATAGGAGCTAACAGACAAAATGCAGGAACATCAGATGAACAAAACATCAAAGCTCAAAACTTTGTCGTGTCGTAAAACAAAAAATCACGGTATGACAAAGAAAAAAACAAAACTTGGGTTTGAATTTACAGTAAACAACTGTAAAACATATTTACAGTAGAATACTGTCATATCTTACATAGTAAAAAATACCAACATGGCAGTCTGGTGGTCATGAACGCATGACCTTCTGATCTATAACTCAAAACTTTAACCACTAAACCACCACAACTACCTCACACTGGTTTGTTTACTGGACTTAATTCAGAAGTGGTAGAACTGGTTGTTCTTATGGTTCACATTATCGTTTCTATAGCAACAGCTCATTCACAGACTATCGCTCCACATACACAGATTTTAAAACAAATCTTTAATGTCATAAAACTTTCTGTAAGGAGAATAAATGTTTATTGATTGTTTCTAGAAGGAGTCTCCAGTGTCAGAACTTTGTAACAGTCGGAGTTTACGCCTTGTGGTTTCTCGGTACCACGACGAGCTGCTTTTTAAAAAAAAATCTGCTATAAAGCTACAAGCACTCATGGCATTGAACGTAACTATAAATGGATAAGACGTACAACCTGGCGTTCTGTAATAAATGGAATATTATCATTGTTGCCAGAAGGAATGAAACACGTCCTCATTTCAGGATGAAGTCGTTGATTATGTTCCTGTAAGAGCATGACATGGAGTGTTTTATATGGTGTTATATTGATATTTATTGGTACGTATCAGCTATAACTAAAAGCGAAATCACGTGAGAATCTTTTAAAAGAAACTTCTTAGGAGAATCACTTTTCACCCTCACCATTAAAACTATGATGGAGATAAAGTTTCTCAGATTTTTGTTGATTTAATAATCAACAAAAATCGGACGGGCGGCTGTGGCTCAGTGGGTAGAGCGGGTTGTCCACTAATCCACTAATCGTAGGGTTGGTGGTTGGAATCCCGGCCCGGGTGATCCCATGCCGAAGTGTCCTTGGGCAAGACACTGAACCCTAAGTTGCCCCCGATGGCAAGCTAGCACCTTGCATGCAGCTCTGCTCCCATTGGTGTGTGAGTGTGTCTCATTTGTAAGTCGCTTTGGATAAAAGCGTCTGCTAAATGAATAAATGTAAATGTAATAAACAACCTGGGATTTAAAGTCTGCCACTCTGGAGCTAAATATTCTTAATCTGAAACATATTTGAATGCAAATAATTCCCACAATGCCACTTCCTCATCTTCAGTATTGACTTTACTCACCACTTTGTCTTTCTGCGTGGTGTCTGGACTGACCAGCGTCCACTCGATGTCCAGTTCACCGACATCAGCAGGCCCGGGTGTGTACGTACACCCCAGTGTTGTCTGCTCTCCTTGTGCCAGCTGTAAAGTCTGAGGCCCGTTGGAGGTGATCTTCATCGCCAGGGTTACGGCTGCTCATCATGGGGCGGAAAAAAAACCCCAAAACATGGGTTAGTACCTAAACTACGACAGCAATATCATTATATATTTATTTAGTAAGCATCGTACAGGTAGCATCGTGTACAGGTACGTATTGATTCTGAAAGCTTTCTTCAACAAAGAGTCGCATTTTTATTGTTTATTGTCTTACGAGGAAAAAATAATGGAAAGGAAAGAAAAATGAAACCAGTCGATATTTCAGGCATGGCCGTAACTAGCCGGGTTTGGACCTCTGTGTTTTCAGAACATTTGCGGTTTTACGGAAACCACCAGGTGCGTGTGGCTCCTCTCATCTGTTTCAGTTAAACGGTAGACGCTAAACAGGTTTCAGGTACACTTTCTTATTAATTACTGTACAAATTAAAGTCTTTATTCCTAGAACAGAATGTTCGTTTTAAGTTTACTTCACACAACAGAATTTATTTCCAGAGAAGGTGAAGGCTAACACGGGCTTTTTTCTTCCTTCGAGACATGTCAGGGTAGCCAACTGCAACTTTTCAAACAGCTGCTCCTGCTGTGTCCCAGGGTGGTGTAACATACGCTGAGGAAAGCACTATCTATCCTTTTCCGCCTACATGAGCTCAGAGACATCTACGATTGGCTGCTGTGATTGACCCAGAAGGACGGCCCCTCCCACTCAGTGAACACAGCCAATTGATCTATCTTTTACAGTTGTATGATATATTGAGGTTCGGTTTCAAAATCAGATGAAAAAACTGTTATATTGTTGCAAATTGTGTGTTTTTGGAGGCTGAAATCAACAGGTCATTTAGGCTGTGTTGTAAACTAATCAAATATTTAAAATATGAATATTTTTATAAATGCAGAGCAATTAAAGGAAGAATGGAAGTGCACCGTAACGGAGATTAAAAATTAGGAATTGCCGTCCACGTTCGCTTTGGCGATAGCATGTTAGCCGCGTCACATTTCCGCAACATAGAGCTTTTTTTTTTTTTTTCCTGGTTACACATCTAAAAATCCTGGAAAAGTAGAACATGGATATATTCAGCTGTCAGAAGAAGATCCAAGACGTTTGGAGCTTTAAATCATTTCTATTGAAGACTTTCTCTGTTTTCTGCACTGATCCACTCCCTTTAATGCGAATCACGTTTCAAGGTGTCCCTTTTCACAATCCTTTTCATGACCTACTAAGAACACCCCCCCCCCCCCCCCCCCCCGGCCATGTGCCGAAAACAACAGCTCGTATTTCATTTAATCGACTCGATACAAACTGATCCGCAGAGGAAAAACAGAGGACGTACCTGCACGGAAGAATAGGCTTCCTGCACACAGTAGGATGAAAAAAGAGGACAGACGCGGTCCCGTGGTTGGAACGCAGGCCATCTCGAGACTTCTGTGTGGATAAATGAGATAAAACAAACAAACAAACAAACAAACAAACAAACAAACAAACAAAAACTACAACCGTTCTCTATATTCTCTTCTCTCACCTCTGTATTCCTTGTTCCACAGCTTGCTTTACATATACTGTATATTTACATACACGCGCATGCTGTATAGAGATGTACACATGCACAACACAACCTCACACCTACAGCACGCATCACATAATCACATGTCAAACCTGATTTGTTTGGTTTTGGTTTATTTTATTGTTTGTCCTGTATTTATGTTATTGTATTCCCATATTTTGTTCTACTTTAACAGAAAAAATCCATTTTTTTTAAAGTACCCAACATCCATCCATGCATCCATCTTCAACCGCTTACTCCTTTTCAGGATCCGGGGTTCGAGTCCCGCCAGGGTCATGTGTGGGCGGAGTTTGCATGTTCTCCCCGTGTGTCGGGGGTTTCCTCCGGGTACTCCAGTTTCCTCCCCCAGTCCAAACACATGCATGTTAGTCTGATGGGTGTGTCTAAAGTGTCCGTAGTGTATGAATGTGTGAGTGAGTGTGTATGTGATTGTGCCCTGTGATGGACTGGCACTCTGTCCAGGGTGTACCCCGCCTTGTGCCCCATGCTCCCTGGGATAGACTCCAGGTTCCCCCGTGAAGTACCCAACACTGGTTGATTAATACATAATTTTATTTCAACATAAATGATAGGAAACATTTTGCAGTCTGTATGTACACGTTTTAATTTAAAATACAACTTTACATTCATGTCATTCACACACTGTAGCTGATAAGTTTCTGGCACAATTCCAGCATCAGACTTTTGGGAGGCGGAGCCTAAAGGTGCCGAGTAATACCAAACTGCGATAAGAAAAAAAAAACCCAAAGCAAACAAACAAACAAACAAAATATTTATTCCAAAAGTTTAATTGGTTACAAATTGAGTCCATAGTTACGGATGCTAGTAATTACAACTACAGCGAGTATGGGTGACATCACCAGCAATTTACCAGTGATTACCAGAGATCGCACAATGCTACTTTATCGCCTCTGTAAGCTTGCGTATCAGCCGATAGCAACACCATCTGATATAAATATAAAGTTTTTTGTAAACTACTATGCCTTAAAATGATTCTAAAGCAACATATACAATAAATAAAGACTTATACAAAACCAGCGCTCCAGCCATTTTTTATACTGAATATTTTTATTAAGTAACGTATAAATACAGGCCTAATAAAAGGCATTTCAACAACAACAATATTATACTCCACTCTCTTTATATGTAAACATTTCTAATTTTCCAAACACAATTCCAATCATTTCCAAACGTTAAACGATTGGATCAAATTCATGACTTTTTCCGCTCTGATATCCGATCCAACGTTTATTTGGTATCAGCCCAATATCGCGTATCGGATCGGAGCACACCTCCATGGATAGATGTCTTTATTTACTTAAAAACAACGCGTCGTACTTTTTATCCATGAAACGAGTCAGCTCCTGTTTTTATTTATGTTACGGCAGCTATAAACAGTCGTTCCCTTACCAGCCTCTCTATATTCTCTCTCTTCAAGTTAATAAGTTAATAATAACATGTAATAAAAATAATACAATTAAAAAAACCACGCAGCGTATGATGTTACTGAGAAACTGCAAAGAACTTGAATTTCCGCTCGGGGATCAATAAAGTGTCTATCTATCTAAACTCCTGACTATTACAAAGCCCTGACACTGGAGACTCCTTCCATAAATGTCAAATAAACACGTTTTCCTTCATCATATCATCCATCCATCTTCAACCGCTTACTCCTTTTCAGGGTCACGGGGGAACCTGGAGCCTATCCCAGGGAGCATCGGGCACAAGGCGGGGTACACCCTGGACAGAGTGCCAGTCCATCACAGGGCACACTCACATACACACTCATACACACACCCATTCATACATTACGGACACTTTAGACACGCCCATCAGCCTACCATGCATGTCTTTGGACTGGGGGAGGAAACCGGAGAACCCGGAGGAAACCCCTGACATACGGGGAGAACATGCAAACTCCACCCACACATGGCCCCGGCGGGACTCGAGCCCCGGACCCTGGAGGTGTGAGGCGGACGTGCTAATACAAGGATTATCCATACTAGTCCCTGTGATTGAGTGGTTACTATAGAAACAGTAATGTATTTGAACAAGTGCATTACAGTATCGAACAGAGGTACATTACTGTGTGTGTGTGTGTGTGTGTGTGTGTGTGTGTGTGCGTGACATCTACGAGAAGCCATGAACACAGAGACAGTGCTCACCTACAGTGGTGTGAAAAAGTGCTTGCCCCCTTCCTCATTTCCTGTTCCTTTGCATGTTTGTCACACTTAAGTGTTTCGGAACATCAAACCAATTTAAACAATAGTCAAGGACAACACAAGTAAACACAAAATGCAATTTGTAAATGAAGGTGTTTATTATTAAAGGTGAAAAAAATCCAAACCATCATGGCCCTGTGTGAAAAAGTGATTGCCCCCCTTGTTATAACATACTATATCTGTGGCTGAGTTCAATTTCTCTAGCCACACACGGGCCTGATTATTGCCACACCTGTTCACAATCAAGGCATCACTTAAATAGGAGCTGCTTGACACAGTAAGGTCCACC
>JAFFST010053790.1:325913-340830 GCA_022414735.1 Noturus placidus | reverse complement strand
ATTATTATTATTATTATTATTATTATTATTATTATTGTTATTATTGTTATTATACATTAGTTACAACTTTCATGTATATACATATCCACATTCATAGTACATTACCACCCATTTAGGTCTTTACACTGCACAAAGTGTTTGCTCATCAATGGAGACAGTCACCACTAAGTTGATATCATTTTTGGGCGGTGAAAAATTCACCATTCACCAATATTTCACAGATGAGCAGAAGTTAGTAATTTTACAACTACAAAGTGTCTTATACAGTAATTATCCTTCATAAAATACTATGCAGCATATATATTTTAGAACAGCAATGATTATATTTGTCCTGTATATCAAAAGTAAAACCACATCTCATACTTATGAAACAATAACACATTTGAGTGCATTCTATAAAATATAAAATGTCTGATGGGTTTATTAATTCTGACAGTTTCTAATGATGTTTGCTTTTAAACAAAGCTGTAGTGTTCATTTACCTTTATGCACTAATTGCAGTGTAATCTGAAAAGCTGTCTCTTTTATTCAGCGCGAAGCCTTAACTCCGTCCCATGCTGTTTCAAGTTTTTTCAAGGCAGAATTCCTACTCAACTTATCCAGAAGGTGGAAAAAATTAACTCACACATGTATTACTGTTTTATTATGCAGTAAATACAAGTGAAATTTGATCTTAAACCAACTTCTGAATCATCTGTTTCAAGACTCTGCTGATATGTGTGTGTGTGTGTGTGTGTGTGTGTGTGTGTGTGTGTTTCAGTGTCACAATGTCTAGCAGGTCTAGCATCTGTGTTCGCAAAAACCCCTGGTAATACTGCAGCTTTGATGAGAGAGAACTGCAAAATAGTAACAAACTTTATGTAACTCAATGCAAAATTTTATGCAATATGTTTCAGATTTTTTTTTATGTATATATTTGTTTCTCATTGTGAAGCTTCGTTTCAATATTACCGATGATCAATGCAGAGAATAAAATAAATAAATAAAGACCACTGAGTAAATTACCTGATTTCCTAAAATGAAAAAGGGTGGCTGTGGCTCAGTCGGTAGAGCGGGTTGTCCACTAATCCACTAATCGTAGGGTTGGTGGTTCGAATCCCGGCCCGGGTGATCCCATGCCGAAGTGTCCTTGGGCAAGACACTGAACCCTAAGTTGCCCCCAATGGCAAGCTAGCACCTTGCATGGCAGCTCTGCTACCACTGGTGTGTGGGTGTACTCTCATTTGTAAGTCACTTTGGATAAAAGCGTCTGCTAAATGAATAAATGTAAATGAAAACACATTAAGTAAGGAATAAAACACTCGGTGTGCTGTTATACTAAAATGTTAACATACTGAAGTTGATTATTTTTTATTATAACAGCTTGTTGTAGTAGTGTTTTATTCCTCTTATACCAAAGTTTTCCAGTTGGTTTCCTCAGGGGTCTTCGGTTTCCTCCTACCTCCCAAAAACATGCTGATACAGTGGATTTGATACTTTAAATTGCCCATATGTGGGTGTGTACATGGTGCACTATGATAGGTTTAGACTTTAAGGTTAGATTTTATTTTTAAAAGACGAATTTGTTGTTTTCTGTGACAAAGCTGGTTTTGGAGGGGGGAAAACACGAGAAGGAACAATATTCATTGCTAGCATTAGACTCCAAAACTACAAGCTGTCTAACCAATATGATAATGACTGTTACACTCCCACAGAAAGTTAGGTCTAGGGTGAGTGTAAGAACAAGAGTGTAAGAACAAGAACAATTTAAGATAGCAGGTTGATAGGATGATAGTGATGGTGGATATGAGTAGGACATGAGGTTAAAGGTATGGTTATCACTTTTATTTTTGTCACACAACAGGACTGGCATTTACAGACAGACATAGGACAACCACAAACCAGGACAAAAGAGGAACTAGTCTCACCTAAGAGAGAGAGAGAGAGAACATGGATGGTGCCAATAGAAAAAAGGCTACACTAGGCTGTATCTAAACTAGCTAACCTGGCTGCCAAGAACATCAAACCGAAAACTAGCTAACTACACTAGGCTAAGCTAGCAAGAAATACAAGCGGTGGCAGCCACCCTCTAGCCTAGAGTGTCTAGACATTCAAACACACCTGCTGATGGGATGTAGGTATCCCTGATGGGATGTAGGTACACGCAGGGTCTTACCTGTTCTCAAACCAAGGGAGCTAGTATAAGGGTAGAAGGGAGAACAAAGCAACAAACAAACCAACAATCAAAACAACAGGCTAACACCCTAACAGTGTGCCAAGAGACTGACACAAGGGCTTTAATGTGCTGCTTTTAAATAGACAGCTCTAACTCTTTGGCCATGTTTCTGCCTTCTCTCATTGGTCAGATCTTGTCAATCAGTTACTGGTGATTGCCACAGTGGGGAAAAAATATAAACACACTGACAAGTAACAACAACTATATAAAAAAAAGGCCTTATGTTTTGTCTAGTTGCAAGACAGATAAATGGTAAATGGTAAATGCCCACTTATATAGCGCGATTATCCAAAGTCCTTTACACTGTGTCTCATTCACCCGTTCACACACACACTCACACACCAATGGTAGCAGAGCTTACATACAAGGCGCTAGCTTGCCATCGGGGGCAACCTGGGGTTCAGTGTCTTACTCCACACATTGGCATGTGGAGTCATGTGGACCGGGAATCCAACCACCTACCCTACGATTAGTGGACAAACCGCTCGAACACCTGAGCCACAGCCGCCCCATATACTACACATGTCACATGCTTCTCATCATTACATGGGGATATTGGCATTTCACAGCTCAACATTCAACCTGTGGAACTATATACAGTTAAGATATCTAGTGAAGACTGTCTAGCCAGATCTTTTGATCTTTTACAGTATGAAAGCTCAGTATAACTTAAGATAATTAATTAATTAATTAATCAATTTGTATAGCGCTTTTTACAATGGTACATTGTCTCAAAGCAGCTTTACAGAAATATCATTTTTAAATTTTTACATTTACAAGCGACTTACTAATGAGAGCACATTCACACACCAATGGTAGCAGAGCTGCCATGCAAGGTGCTAGCTTGGGGGCAACTTAGGGTTCAGTGTCTTGCCCAAGGACACTTCGGCATGGGATCATCCGGGCCGGGATTCGAACCGCCAACCCCACGGTTAGTGGATTAGTGGAGAACCCCCTCTACCGACTGAGCCACAGCCGCCCTATATCATTTTGATATCATTTTGATGTTTGATATTGATTGACTGTTAAATATTTTAAGTACTTCTACGGCCTTTAGGTAATGTTCAGGATAATGTGTAAGGGACATCTTTGCTAGAAACATGATTAAATTAACACTATTGTGGACTATTTTTATACATTAGGCAAACTAACCCTAAGAACATATCCAGAACCATTAAGGTGGATGGCAGGAGAATTCACCCTAACCCTAACCCTGTTCCGTCTATTTACTCTGAGAGACCTCTTTAGACTACAAACTACGTAGTGTCAAACTTCGTCCCATAGTTGTGGTAACTGTCATGAAATTTTTATTGTGCCAAGAACATCAAAGCCATTAGAGGTAAGCGGAACAGCATTACAGATTTATAATACACTCCAAAACAAAAATTGCTCTTTTAACACACACCCTTTTGCCATTTCTGTTTCTGGTGATAATGAGAGAATATCTGTAAAAAAATAAAACAAAACAAAACAAACAAACAAACAAAAACAAAAAAAAACAAATCTGCTATACAGAGTATCCTGTGTACTCTGGATAGCAGTGTTTGATGTTTAAATGATGATAGGTGGACCAGTCACAATCTTTTAGATAAATATTTTACAGCTCTTCATGTGATGTTTGTACTGTCTAGCAGAGGATGTGGTGAATTGAGGAGGAGTCCAGTGGTGGGGCAGTGGGGTCTGGGCGGCGTATTTGAATCTGACTTTAGATAAATAAAATGAGGCGATAAAACCAGACCTCAATAAATTTGAAGTTAGAGAAAGAAGAGATCAGATCTTCACACACTTGCTGAAAACATGAAGATAAGTCATGTATTTTTGGTCCTGGATTTCGTCTTGATCATGGCGATCTACTCAGATGCTAAGCGTGAGTTTATTACACAGCTTTGTATACATGATATATATATGGTTATTATATTAGGTTATATATTATTATATTGTGTATGTGATTGTGCCCTGCGATGGACTGGCACCCTGTCCAGGGTGTACCCCGCCTATCTATATCTGTATGTCTGTATAATGCTCAAAAGTTTCATATCTGTATTCAGTATCAGAGTCTATTAGAATCAATTACAATTACTGCTGATTTTTATTAAAATTTCAGGAAGATTTTAAAATTAAATAAGGATGGAAAATGTACATTTACACACACAATGAATGTACAACTTAATATTTTTTTATCATTATTTTTTGGGGCACAGTGGCTTAGTGGTTAGCACATTTAGCTCGCACCGCCAGGGTTGTGGTTTCAATCCCACCACCCTGTGTGCATGGAGTTTGCATGTTCTCCTTGTACTTTGGGCGTTTCCTCCGGTTACTCTGGTTTTCTCCCCCAGTCCAAAGACATGCAATGTAGGCTGACTGGCATTTCAAAATTGTCCATTTGGAACAATTGTGTGTGTGAATGTGTGTGCCTGGGTGTCCGCCACCTTGTGCCCCGAGTTCCTTGGAATAGGCTCCAGGTCCCCTTCGACTCTGTGTAGGATAAATGGTACAGAAATGGATGAATGGATTATTATTGGAGACCAATAGGTCTGAGTGGGCTTTATGGAGCAGTGGCTCTGTAAATAAAGGCATCTTTCTCTTGTGAATTTCAGCCCAGTTTTGAAAAAAAAAGTATAACATATTATGTTTAGAACACATTATGTGCCCTATCCAAATAATTGACAGTGATTGATCAACTGTCACTGCAATACTCCCACACAAACTATTCCTCTCCATTCCAACATATTTCTGCCTGCATACTCTCCCTTTTGTAAACCCGATAGAGGAGTTTTTTTTCCGGCATGGCATTGGAAAGTGTATGACCGACAAACTCACATCCATGTTCACCTCCTCCAGGCCATGGATGAAGCCTACCTAAACGTTTCAGTTGATGAGATGGATCAGGCATTCAAGAGGATTTCACCCCCACTGCCTGGCAATGGCCAATATAGCCTGTGATGTTGATGAGATTCTCTGGCCTGTCCCACACCAAAGATGGGATGCTAAGGCAGAATCATTTTTTGTTGTTGTTTGGTGTACTAAGGAATAAAAAATGTGCAAATGTAAATTTGTTGTGTCTTTTGTTGTGTGCAGAATGTGAAAGGTTTTTTTTTTTTTGCGGGCGAGAACCACAAGAAACATAACTTATTACCAGTTTTTGTAGTAGAGTTTTGATTTTATCTCACCAGGGTGTAAGACTATGTTGTAGTGTGTGTTTTTGAGGTTTTGTGTGTCATGACTGAGGGTAAAGTTTGGTTTTTCAGCAAGATTGAATGGTTTTGAGTCGAGAGCGTCATTTTGACCTGAAAAATAGACGTTTGGGGTATTGGGTGAGTTATGGATTTGTGTTTAGAGTTTTGAGAAAAAGGATGCATAATTTCAAGAAATGTTTTAAGCAATCAAGAAAAAACTGTAATCATCATCAACGTCATCATCACAATCTTCTTCAGTAAACGCTTTATGCTGGTCATGGTGTTGGTGGGTCTGAAATTCATTATTAATCATTTGCTTATTTTCATCAGCCTTATGTATGTGTGTGTGTGTGTGTGTGTGTGATATTTTTGGTTGGATGTTTGTGTGTGTCTGTGTGCATCATATTTTTGTTTGGATGTGTGTGTGTGTGGAATACATCAGAACGGGATTTGATCTAAGAGACAAATTTTAATTACCTATACACTAGAATCAGATGAGCATAGCTCGGTCTTGCATAACTGTTTAAAATACAGATTCTTACCTGCTGAGAAATCCATGGTGTCTGGAAGTTTTGATGGAAAGACTCTGGAAATTCTGTTGAACCTTCGCCGATTTTCAAACTCTCGAAGTGCACGACTTTTAAAGACAGGGTCTCTGTGTCTCTGCGTGTGTGTGTGTGTGTGTGTGTGTGTGGAATACATCGGAACGGGATTTACGGAGTTGACCTATGACCTAGGCCTACCTTGGTTGGGTATCTGCATGTGTGTGTCATATTTTGTTTGGATGTTGGTTGGATATGTGTGTCCGTGTATGTGTGTGTGCAGTATTTTGGTTGGATGTTTGTGTGTGTGTGTGTGGAACACATCGGAAAGGGATTTACGGAGTTGATCTAGGCCTACCTTGCTTGGGTATCTGTGTGTGTGTCATATTTTGGTTAGATGTGTGCGTGTGTGCCCGTGTGTATGTGTGTGTGTGTGTGTGGAATTGAACGATTTCATTTCCCAGGAGTGTTTCATAAAAGGAAAGAATGTGCGTGTGTTTATACAGAATACATTGCAACCGGATTTAACATAACTATTCTTTATGATGTGACATAAATATTTCTACATAAATATATTTTATTATCCTGGCCTCTTTCACCTGTCGGTCATTAAATGTATGATCATGACCTTTAACCTAAATATAGAGAGCAATGATATGTCTCTTTTTGAGCTTTGAACTACACCTGTCAAAAACGAAGTAAGAATATATATAAACCAACTCTCTCTCTCAACATGACCCTGACCAGCTTTATGCTCAAGCATGCTAGATACCACATTACATGAAAGTAAAAATATCCTGTTCCACACACAGAAAAGATTTGTTCCCTTCCACAGAAAAAAAAAAAAACTAAACAATTAATATCACACATACTATTCATAATATGTACTTGTATTCATTTACTGTGCAAAGATGCTTTAAAAATTATGAAACTAAAGGTTTTCTGCATAAAAAGAATTTTCTGTAAAGACCATCAAACAGTAATAGACTACACCATCATCATCATCATCATCATCATCATCATCATCATCATCATCATCATCATCAATAAAACAACAATAAACCAATATTTGCCATGAAAATCCTTTGCCTTTAAAAAATCAGTAGTCAGTAGTCTCAGGTACATTTGATACAGTTTTCTAACAATATTGACTGTTATGTTTTTCTAAGCATCCTGGCTTAGACTTTGACTGCTGCACTTCCTTCTGTTTTTGCAGATAAAACCCATCAGCTAGTAAGCAGCCACTGAAAGAACATGGTGTAATTGTTTCAGGAAACTGTTGGATGTTTATCAGATACTATTGCGTGCGCACCAGATATTATCTCATGCACAACTAAACGCTGTTGCGTGTGCACCAAATACTTGCACAACATAGCTTGAACCATTGTTGGGGCTCTATGACCAGCATAGCATGAATCAGCAATATCTATAAGGCTGAATCACAAGCTATAGATCAGGGAGAGGAGAGACATGTGCTGAAGTTATAATTAATAGCTATCACAAAGGGACCAAATTCTTTAGCAGAAGTCTGTGTGTTTGTGGGTCGGCGGGGAGGGGGGGGGGGGTTAGCTGTGTCCAAACTAAGAGTTGTTTTATATTCTAGAAAAAATGCACAATATTGTAAAACATGTCTCACATCCACCACAAACAATTCACCACATTGTCAAGGGGGCATGTCGAGGCGGCATCTTGAAAGAATATGTACATTAACTTTGCTGGGTCGATAATGTATGTCAAATCTAAAATCTGTTTGTCCTCCCACCCACCTGTAGAAAGTTCCACCTCTCTTTGGGCCATTTTTGGCCTTTTCCTCTTCTCTGGTGCTGTCTTAGTCCCTTTTTCTGCCACCAGTAGGTCAACAGGGAGGTCATTGACGAGATGCAACAGATTGCGATGCAAGACTCAGAATTTGCTGCCATCCATTTCTGAGGCCACCCTGTAGACTGGACCATCATTGATCTGTTCTTTCACAGCATAGATAGTGTTTTCCCAATATGACCTTAACTTTCCAGGACCACCCCTTTCACTCAAATTTCATACCAGCACTTGATCTCCTGGTTGCAACACTACTCTTTTTATGTGTTGATCATAGTATTTCTTACCACAATGCTATCCGGTAAGCTTCGGTCATCCGTTCTGCCCACTTCTTGAGTACCCAGTTGCTTCATGGTATGTACAATTGTATGCATGGACAATCTGAGGAAGATAATCCTTCCACCTTTCCATTTGTTTCTCACCTAGGGTCCTCAGAATCTGCAGAACAATGCAGTTGAACTGCTCAGATGAATTACCCTGAGGGTGATAGGGGATTGTCCGTGAGCATCCCACTCTGTTCAGTTGCTGTCGTGTCCGAAAGAGTTCATTCTCAAATTCACACCCTGTGTCATGGTGCAGCTTTGATGGGTAGCCAAATCTGGGAATGTAATCTTTAAAAACCTTCTCTGCTGCTGTTTTTCCACTTATTGCGGGTTGGGTAGGCCTGTGCATACCTAGTGAAGTGGTCTACCACAACTAGGATGTATTGGTAGCCTCCTCTGTTTGGTTCTAGGTGTAAGTAATCTTTGAAGATGAGCTCCATGTGTGAACTTGTGGTTATAATAGACATTGGGGCTCGTGTGCTTGTCACTGTCTTCTTTTGTTTTATGCATGGGCACTGTCTGGTGAAATAAGCTTAGATCTCTCGCCTCATTTAGAGCCAATAGAACCTTTGCCTTGAGAAACCGAGGACCGTTTCTGCTCTGACATGGCCCATGTTATCATGTAGGTATCAAGCCCACCTGTAGCCAACTGCATTCAACTTAGCAGTACTCATGACATACATCAACGGATTATTGTCTGTGTAGCTGGTAAAATATGGTGCGAAAAACAAGTAATCCCTGAATTTCTTGCAGACTTTAGGGTGAGAAACTCTATTTTGCCTGAGTGGAGCTTGTAATTCTTTTCAGCTGGTGTAAAGGTCCTTGAGCCATATCCAATTACTTTCAGCTTCCCACCCTGGCTCTGGTAAAGGAGAGCTCCAAGTTCTTTATCGGATGCATCTGTGTGGAGTACAAAAGGAAGCTCGAAGTCTGGATAAGCGAGGACAGGGGGGTTCGCCAGCATATCAATCAACTTACACAATGTCTCCTGATGTTTCGCAGTCCATTCAACTGGGGTTTTAGATGGAAACTGTGCACCCTTTCCTCACTGTCCCCCATGTCTCCCTTGAGACTGCTTTTCTTTGTATCTCTTTGGTTGCAGGAGTTCATAGATGAGTGTTTCCAGTTTGGACAAATCTTGGATGGTAGTAACTCAAAAAGCCCATGACTCTCCGCACATCTCTAACAGTGGTAGGTGCTTCATTCTTCAGAACGTACACTGCCTCCAGGTCCTTAGGATTAATACGCACACCTTCGGTTGAAACCAAACAACCCACATATCTCACTTCTCGTTTAAACAGGTCACTTTTTGTTGGCCTGAGTTTGACTCCATGATTCTGTAGGGCTCTCAGGACCTTTCTCAGCCCTTCAAAATGGACCTCGAATGTTCTGGCATAGCACAGTATATCATCCAAATATGGAATACAACATTCATCTCGAAGGGGAGCAAACATTTCTTCCATACTGCTTTGAAATGCAGCTGGTGCATTTGTTAGTCCGAAGGGGATTCACACCCACTCGTAAAGACCCCAGGGGGTGATGAATGCAGTCAGGTGGCGCGACCCCTCTGCAATAACCCCTGGTGGTATGCCTTCCCTTGGTCTAGGATTGAGAACCAGCTGTACCCACCCAAAGTATCTGTGAGGTCTTGGATTCTCGGCAAAGGGTGTTGGTCTGGAACAGTGCATTGATTCAAGAGCCGGTATTCAATACAGAGTCTGAGCATCCCATCTTTCTTCTGTACGCAGATTACGGGTGCTGAGTAAGGTGATTTGGACTTCAAAAACCACGGTCTAACCAGAATATCCTCGATGTACTCCTTTACCTCTTTATACTGGGGTTTTGGGATGGAAGTATATTATTTCTGTAATGGAGTACTGTCCCTGAGGGTAATGGACATTTCCAGGCCAGGCATTGTCGTCTCGTGCGAATGCCCTGGACTTTTCTCGCAACACTTTCTTTACAATCTTCTGCTGCTCCTTAGTTAAATAGTCAACATCAACTCATGGGTCCCATTCCTGTGCCACACTCCCCGTTTGTCCTGCTGACTTTTAAAGTGTCTGTCCCTGTTGAACACCTGAACAACGCTTGTCTCAGTCTGGTTCAGCTCATCAGTCGGTATTATTCTAGATATTGGCTCAATGCTCCCAAGGGCAGTTTTACAGAACATGGTCACGTCGTGTTTGGTGTGGTTGCCAATAGGGACTCTTACAAAAGGGCCTCTTTCCTGACAAATCTCTAGAAGGCTCTCGCTGATATCCAGTTGCTGTAACTGTGGGTTACTCTCACTGGGTTCAAAGATCACAAGTGGGTTGTATATGTCAAGTGTAGATGGTATTTTACACTTAATGTGTCTGACCTGACCAGCTGGAATGACCAAGTCTTGCAGTCCCACTCTCAGTTGAGTCTGTCTGCCATCATTACTGGTGACTTTTGCACAAACAAAGTTGACTAACACAGTGGCTTTGTCATCCTGTAGGTTCATGGCACCAGGAAGAAGACTCACAATGATTGGTATGAAATCTGTGCTCTCCTTTGGTCCCAGTATCAGCTATTCAACCACATTAAAACCAATCAGAGGGCAGTCTATGCGCACACTACTCACAAGGAAGGGCACTTGTATTGCTATGTTTGGGTCACTGTTGTTTGGAAAACTCACCATCTCTCCCACCCAACCGTCATATGGCAACCATTGACCATTTACAGCAAGCACACTGAGAGCCTTTTGTCCTATTAGTTCAGCCAATGTTCGCAGCTTGTGGTCAGGAAGGTAAGTCTTTATCCACTGGCGTTCTAGAAGGCTTACTTGGGCACCAGAGTCCAACAAACAGTCCACCGCATAGCTGTGAATTTAGCACTTTATTTTACATTTCTTTCCCACTAGATGGGCCACTTTTTCATTAGCTTCAGTTACTTTGTTAATAGGGAGTTACACAGCTGGTTTTTACATGGGCGGGTTTGTCTGGTTGCATCTCTAGCTTTGTGATGTACTCCTGTCTGCTACTGCCTAGTGAGTGAGCGTCAGCAGAGGGCTCGATGATGTTCCTTGTTTGACCCCATTTGAGACATCCTACTGCCTTGTGACCTGCCTCCCCACATGTGAAACAATGGTTGCAAGAGTTAGAGCCCCTTTAAACCAACTTAGGGCAGACATACTGTTTTGCTGTTTGTTTGACCTTTTACTTGGTATAAGTACATTGACAAGTTTGTTCGGGCGTCAAGAGGGCTGTGAGACACTCCACCATTTTAGTCAGAGCATCAACCTTCGCACTCAATTCCTCTATGACTTTATTTTTATTCTTTGCTTTGTAATCAGGTAGTTTCTCACTGTCTTTATCAGGCTCATGTTGAGCACTGTGAGCATGGGTTACTTTCTGTCGTGGACAATGTCTCAGTCTTCGCTGCCTCTCACATTCCTCACTAGACACTTTATTAACTTGTCTTATCAGTGCTTCATCTGAAACAGTGTAATCATACAGGAGAGCCTTGAGTTCTTTGCAAATGTCACTATACTTGGGGAGAAGGCCATGATGGATGGTGTACAGAAAAACATTCTGGATTGTGCATTGCTCATACTCAATGTCCATACTATCCTATCTGGATGCAAACATGACTTTCTGTTTTAGTCCTATCATTCTGTAGAGAAACTGCTGGGGACTCATGTTGCTTGGTGCTCATTAACTCCTGAAATAGCTCATTACTGCTCTTTTCACTAAGTTGAGAATGCATGAAGCTTTTAAGTTCAGAGAGAGTCAAGTTGTCCTTTTTAATCAACGTATCCTTAAACTGTCCTGGTTTGATGATGCGGAGCACTCCTTGGATGACCTCCCACTCTGTATGGCCTGCCTTGAGTCCCCCATCAATCTGCTTGTATAATCCATGGTAGCTGATGTCTGCTGTAGTGTCTCCAACTTGACCTCCATGCGTCCAAGGAATGATAGGTCTCTCAGGGAGACTACATTGCCAGGTGTATAGTGTTTTGGGTCTGGTGAAGTTGGGGTGTTGGTGTGGCTATGAGGTCTAGTCGTGTGTCTAGAGCAGGGGTCTTCAACAATTTCCAGGCTAGGACCCCCAAACTGATGGCGAGATGGAGCGGGGACCCCCTAATTATATATATTGTATGAAATTGTGTTAGATCAAACTGGTACCAAAACGTTCGCGACCCCCATGCAGTACCTCCACTGACCCCCTAGGGGTCGCAGAACCCCTGTTGAAGACCTCCGGTCCAGAGTGTGGTGGCTGTGTGGCAGTAGGTAGGTGTGTGTGTGCTGGTTGTGTTATTTGAAACTCAGCTAACTTCCTACCTAAAGCCTTATAGTTAGCCATTAGCTATTTGTACTCAACTGCTTGTGGGTCTGTAGGAAGTGTCTGTAATATTATTCTCTACAGTACCCTGTGGAGCTGCTTCAGCCTGTGTGTGTGTTGGTGTAACAGCATCATCCCCTAATACTGTAGGCTGACTGACTTCAGTGGCACGAGTAGCAATGAGTTCAGTAATAGCATCTCTCATGGACAGCAAATGAGAAAGTCCCTGGTCCTCTAAATCCAGTAATATTTTACAATTCAGGTAAGTGCATATATAATCAAAACAACTTTCCTCATCACCATGGATTACACTTGAATAATCAAGATCTCATATCAAGATCCTTCCTTCCTTCCTCATTCAAACCACATTGTCAACAACACTCCCTGCAACAAACCACACACCTTACCATCACAGCATGGAGATCAACATAACAAACCACTGGAATAACATATTTTACAAATTATATGAATGTTCAAATTTGTTGTTAAGTTCTAAAGAAATACTTCACCTAGCCCTGTCTTAACTGGTACTATGGCTCATAGTTACTGCTATTATCAGATCCAAAATCATACCCATCCAGTAGCTTCAATACTGTTAAGCCTGCTTGTATCACACTTTTTGTACATTTTAAATACAAAATACAAAATACAAAAACAATACAGAGGCATACATTATACAAATACCTGTCTCTTTAACCTTACCAACACATTACAACTATATATACACACAACTATTGAAATAACTGTACTTTATAATCTTTAGCTTTAACAGCTACAGAGAAAGGTGCACATGTCCAGGAGAAATGACAAAACAAAATAAATGTCGGCGTGGGAAGGCCGCCATGTCACTTATACTTTTTACAAGGGGGCTACCTACACTTCAATTCACGGTCTCTCGACTGAATAAACCACTATTTTAGCCATCAAACGTTGTCAGAACATATTTAAGGCTTTAAAAGTCCTTAGAAATGTATTGCAGCAAACTATTACACATACTAACCTGATTTGTATAGGAAAATCAGACACAGGAGATGTTACTTGTGATTCCTCAGCAAGCTGTTCTCTCTCTGAGGAGCGGAAGCATCGTGCAGCCCTACTAGCATGCCCTACTAGCCTAATAAATGAACACTTCCCCTTGTGGCATAATCAAGCAATCAAGCAACATCCATCCATCCATCCATCCATCCATCTATCCATCCTCTACCACTTACTCCTTGTCAGGGTCATGGGGAACCTGGAGCCTATCCCAGGAAGCATCAGGCACAAGGCAGGGTACACCCTGGACAGGGTGCCAGTCCATCGCAGGGCACAATCACATACACACTCACACACCCATTCATACACTACGGACACTTAAGACACACCGATCAGTCTACCATGCATGTCTTTGGACTGGGGCAGAGACCGGAGTACCCGGAGGAAACCCCCAATGCAAGGGGAGAACATCCGCACACACAAACTCCGCACACACATGGCCCTGGCGGGACTCAGACCCTGGAGTTGTGAGGCAAACATACTAACCACTGAGCCACCATGCACCCTGCAGATTGGTCCTTCAGCATATTAAGGTCTACCTCCCCCCAGACTTTGATCCTCATCAGTTTGCATATCGCGCAAACAGATCCACAGAGGATGCTATAGAGTAGAGGATCTCCACTCTGTGTTGAGTCATCTAGAGCAGCAGCAGAGCTACATCCGGATGCTGTTTGTGGATTACAGTTCGGCCTTTTATACAATCATCCCAGAAATCCTCAACACCAAATTGGTTGCTCTCGGTCGACCTCAGGAAGTACAATTTGGATTCAAATCTGCTGCTGACTTTCTATCGCTCGTCCATTGAGAGCTTGCTGACCTACTGCATTACGGTAGGGTACGGAAGCTGCACCATAGCAGACAGGGAGAGGCTTCAGAGAGTAATAATAGCAGCACAGAAGATCATTGACTGCCCTCTCCCCCCCCTCATGGATATTTACACCTCCCATTGCCTCAGCAGAGGACAAAAACATCATTAAGGACAGCTTCCACCCTGGCTCTGAACTGTTTAATCTGCTGCCCTCAGGGAGACGTTACAGATGCATCAGATCAAGGACAAACAGATTCAAGAACAGTTTTTTTCCCAAAGGTTATAACCACTCTGAACACACATATGCACTAATTCTCTACAGGCACATAGTGTCTCCGTGGTCTCAAACTGTGCAATTTTCAGAGTCCCTGCCTGGGCATTATTTATTTATTTATTTATTTATTTATTTATTTATTTATTCATTTTTAATATATTCTACACCATTTTGCACTGCTATATAGATATTTTTATTCTATTCTACCTTTTTTTTTTTTTTTTACTATTATTCCTTCTTAACTTATTTCTTTTTGCTGTGGCTCAGTTGGTAGAGCGGGTTGTCCACTAATCCACTAACCGTGGGGTTGGCGGTTCGAATCCCGGCCCGGGTGATCCCATGCCGAAGTGTCCTTGGGCAAGACACTGAACCCTAAGTTGCCCCTGATGGCAAGCTGGCAGCTCTGCTACCATTGGTGTGTGAA
>JAFFST010053790.1:287138-299815 GCA_022414735.1 Noturus placidus | reverse complement strand
ACGTTCTGGAATGGCCATCTCAGTCCCCAGACCTGAATATTATTGAAAATCTGTGGTGTGACTTAAAGAGAGCTGTCCATGCTCGGAAACCATCAAACCTGAATGAATTAGAGGTGTTTTGTAGAGAGGAATGGTCCAAAATACCTCCAACCAGAATCCAGAGTCTCATATGAAGCTATAGGAAGCGTTTAGAAGCTGTTATTTCTGCAAAAGGGGGATCTACTAAATATTGAGTTATTTTTTTTGATTGTGGTGCAAAAATTTATGCACATGCCTAATTTTGTTTAAAGAATTATTGCACACTTCCTGTAAATGGTATAAAGTTCGTTTCACTTCTCAAATATCACTGTGTTTGTCTCCTATATGATATATTTAACTGATTTTTTTTAATCCTAAGAACCAACGATTTATGAAGGAAAATCATTGAAATAAACAAGGTTGCCCAAACTTTTGCAGACCACTGTATATATATTTGACATCGCCTTGCCATTCTAATACTCTTGGAATAAACTGTGAACAGTATACTGTATGTGTATTATTGTATAATAATATTAAGATTAGCAGCATAATTATTACACATGATTTTCATTTGTTTTGCTTTAATTATAATGACAATCCTATAATGAAATTATAAATAAAACATGTAGCGTGCTCATAAGGAATTATAATAGATTTTTTTGTATTATTATTGTATAAACGGGCGCACGGTGGCTTAGTGGTTAGCACGTCCGCCTCACACCTCCAGGGTCTGGGGTTTGAGTCCCGCCAGGGCCATGTGTGTGTGGAGTTTGCATGTTCTCCCCGTGTGTCGGGGGTTTCCTCCGGGTCCAAAGACATGCATGTTAGGCTGATTGGCGTGTCCGTAGTATATGAATGTGTGTGTGAGTGTGTATGTGATTGTACCCTGTGATGAACTGGCACCCTGTCCAGTGTGTACCCCTGGTATAGGCTCCAGGTTCCCCCGTGACCCTGAAAAGGAGTAAGCGGTTGAAGATGGATGGATGGATTATTGTATAAACATTTGTATTATTTGCAATTAATTCTGATGAAATAGTGATAATCATAAAGAGGCTTAATAATATTAATTCATACTCTATTTAAGATTATATTCTCATTTTAGAAGTAATACTTGTAATGATTATTTACATATTTTTCTTTTTCTTTGTAGTTATGTATATTATTAATTTATTAGCGCTTTTCTCATCTCTCTCTCGCTCAGCTCAAGCGCTCATCAATTCCAGCTCATGTTGTTCCTCCTACTTCCACGGGAATATCCCACCCAAGTTAATCGTTAAAGTGGAAAAGACAGACCCACGTTGTGCAAAGCGAGGCTTCATGTGAGTATCTGCATTCGGAAGATACATACAGGAAATGATCAGCTCATGAATTATCAGTAAGACTCACTCTATGTGTTTTTCAGGGTCACGACACTGAGGCAGCGGCTGTGTGTTCGCAAGATCTCCGTGATGGGAAAGTAAGCTTTAATACGGCAACTGAAATTCGACACACGCACCAGAAAAGTAATCAAAGTAATTCAGCGCATAATGTTGGTCATTTTTGTTCGATGCGAAGTTTCATTTCATATCAGTGTTTAATCCAGTGTAAAATAAAATACTGAACATTGAGTCAGTCTCATGATTTCATTACATTAAAAGCTTTTATACCACAGTGCTGCTGAAATCTGATTGGTCAGAAGGTGTTGATTAATTTACTATAACAGAAGGTTATTCAAATGTGTTATTGTTTCAATATTTCCTCATTTACAGAGACTCGTACGGCAGTTGGCACAGGTGGTAGAGCGGGCTTGTCCACTAATCGTAGGATTGGCGGTTCGATTGCTGGCCCATGTGACTCCACATACCGAAGTGTCCTTGGGCAAGAGCTGTGTGCGTGTGTGTATGTGTGTGTGTGTGTGTGTGTGTGTATGTGTGTGTGTATGACGAGAGTCAGGATAAAGAAGACGCACCACGATGTTTTAGCATCACCGTCTCATCTTTAATAGTAATAATGTACAGTTAGGATGGACAGAATAGACAATCATAAAATGCAAGGGAAAAAAAAAAAACACTATGATAAACAGAATACATATAAAAACAAAACAGGGTATGTGTGTGTGTGTGTGTGTGTGTGTGTGTGTGTGTGTGTTGGGGGTTTGATGTTGGTTCTAATGTTAAAAGTTGAAGAACTGTTAGATGTTAGTTTTACTGAGATTTTTTTTTTTTTGCAAGTGTGAGCATTCGCTAACTGATAGCCGGAAGAACTGTTTACGTTTGCATAGTGGATAACTGTGGGTGTGTGTGTGTGTGTGTGTAACTGTACAGACAAATGCACCAATACTGATTACAAATTCCTGGAATCACTAGCTGACGTTAGCAGCTGTGTGTGGGTGTGTGAGAGTGTATGAATGTGTGTGTGTGTGTGTGTGTTTTGCAAGTATCTGCCTGCACTACTGTAAATATTCTCTTTCGTCCGGCTGAAGCTAATCTTAGCGCCTCTTAGCTGTCCATCAAGCACCTTTGTTCCGGTTTCTGTCTCCGAAAAAGCAGAAAAAACATCAGAACGGACCGACACACTGCAAATAAACTGTACATATTAGATCAACTTCAAAAAAAAAAAAAGAAAAAGAAAAAAAAAGAAACTTGGCGAATGATAATATCTTACATGTAATCAAATGTAGTTCATATTTCCTATTATAAAATGACAATAAACCAAATATACTGCATTAAAACTATTTCTACAGATTATTAAGCTTGAATAGTCAGATCAATCATTATTTTCTATAAAGAAACAAACACATCTGCAAAGATTTAAACTTTAACAGAGTAAAAGCATTTAAAACAGGATGACAAAGATATATTTGATTTATACTCATCTCATAATTAGAAATATATATATTTTTTTTTTTTTTTTTTTTTTTTTTTTTTTTTTTACAAATTACATATTACAAATTAAATATTACATACATTTGTCATATTCAAGGTAATATCTCGCTCTCTATAGCTCTTTCTTGGTTAATAGAACATGATAGTAAATGAATTTTAAATTGTTTTAAACTTACATTACTCAAAAGATGATTAGCTAAAGCTAGCTAGGCAATTTTCTCTGCCAACACATTAGCTAGACAGCTTACCCTTTTATATTTTATACAGCTGACCCTCTGACTTTGTATGTATGTAGTGAGATTTATTAAAGCAAGTAGCTTTAATAAATTGTATTTATTAAAGCAAATAAAATTTACTTGTATGTAATTAAAAGTGATGAAGCAGTGACCTTTTGAATTTTCTTTTTTTAATTTGCACTATAGCCTATGAAGATAAAATATGTACTTTATTAGCACAGATTGAAGAAATATCTTAAAAAAAGAATGAATAAAGTCAATGTGAGCTTGTCTAGGGCTCTAATATGTACATCTATACTAAGTGTGCACACACACACACACACACACACACACACACACAACTGTCTACATGATCAAATGGGGTCAATATTAAAGCTCAGGTCTCCTGAGTACACACTCATAGTTCCAGGTTTTGAGAACGAGATGTGTGTGTGTGTTTGTGTGTGTGATTGAAACAGAATGACCAGGCTTGCTATTAGCTATCAGAGGACTAGTAAATGAAATCCTCTTCGTCATTAATACCTAGGATATGCACAGCCATGAGTGCAGTAACAGTCCGGGTCCACAAGAGGGTGCCTCAAATCACCTAACCAGAGTTACAGCGCCGTGATTCTAATCTACAAAAATAAAATAAAATCATGCGTCTGGAATGTTCCACACCAAATGCGGGTGCAAGTTAAGAAAGTGTGTGTGTGTGTATGTGTGTGTGGAATCTGGGGGTCATAATCATGCGAGCAGGAAGTTTAAAAAAGGAGCATATGGTGCTGAAGCAGAGGGAAAGGACGCTGACCTCGTTAAAAGATTTTCCCTTTTTTCTTGTTTTTCTCCATGGTTCTGAAAAAAGAGAGAGGCAGAGGATAAAATTTAGCAAAGGTGAGTGGGGGTGCCGGTGTGTGTGTGTGTGTGTGTGTGTGCGCAAGAGTACATGACAGATTTTAGCCTTTAAAGGACACCTATTTTGATCCTTTTTACAAGATGTAATTCAAGTCTCAGGTGTCCCCAAAGTTTTGGCTCAAAATACCCCATGGGTCATTTATTTATTGTCCCATGCTGGACATGCTCCTTTTTGGGTGGAAGCAAAAACACTCTAATTTCGTGTCTGTCTCTTTAAATGCAAATGAGCTGCTGCTCCCCGCCCCCTTTCCGGAAGAGAACAAGTGGTGCTTCAGGATTGTACATTAGCATGGAATCTGCTAACATGCTCATTCACCTGGTGTAAAATGATTTGCACAAAACACACAGTTTTCTAAAAGACAATCACATTACTCTGCTGTGCATAATACAGGTGGTTTCGGGTTAAAAATAAAAACTACGACACAGCTCTGTTCTCCGTGAACACGCAGAGACAATGGTAAATAGCCACATAAGCCGCGAGTGCGATACTGAACAGTTGGTACTGATCCATGTTTGAGAATCAAGTTTTTAGCCAATCCTGCTTTGTACTGACCCTCGTTCACAAAACAGTCTGGTGTAAAATGATTTAAGGTATTTTTGGGGCACATTTCCTTTGAAAAATCAGTGGCTCTGATGTTCATTCTTACAGCCAACAACAGAACACTTACGACGCTTACGTAGCTGAGACATTCTTCTTTATCACGGTAGCTGCTCCAGCGTGGAGAGCATGGCGGACTGTGTGCCGCTCACTCGGGGGAGGAGCTATGCTAATAGGGTAGAGTCCCTGGGCGGGACTTGTTCCAACGTGACGTCACAGCGAAAATGAAAACGCTCTGATTATGATTAATTGGGAATATAAAAGAAGGAGTTGGTGGATTTTTACCATTGTAGGATGGTTGTGTACACACACTGCTGACACACATTTATGTTTAAACAACTTTTAAAAATGAATTTTGCATAATTGGTTTTAAATGGATCACTGTCTGGTAGTCAAGAAGAAAATTGTGTTTGGGCTTTGTGTAGGAACTTGGAGGCTTTTGTGTGGGTGTGTGTGTGCGTACTTGGAGGCGTCGAGTTTCTGCTGCTCCAGCAGACGTTGCTGTGCCTCCCAGTTCGCCTTCTCCTCCTCAAACTGCCTCTTCTTCTCCTCCAGCTCCTTATACTGCACCTCCAGGTTCCTCTTCATCTGCTCATGTCTCCTCTCCAGCTACACACACAGCGTTATACACACATGTATCCACCACAACATTTCAAATTTGCATGATGACTCGTTTTTTCAACCCTAATACACAGGGCTGGGCAAAAATATCTACCAAAACAAAATTCTAACTCTGGAAAGGAAAATTACACTCACATGCTGAGCTACAACACACACACACACACACACACACACGCCATGATGACACTTGATCACAAAGAAATATTCTTCTTACAATATTTACACTGTATTATTTACACAAGGGGAGGAATGATAAAGCTGTTACAGTACTGCATCATAAATCTAGTCATATTATTTGCTACAAGAAACACACAAACACACCTCAGCCTCAGAATCCTTCAGTTTCTGTCTCTTCTCTTTGACCTTCATGTCAAACACCTGCTCCATTTCTCCCTCCATCTTCTTCATCTTCATCACGTGCTCCCTCCGCTCTTCCTCCATCTGAGCCAGTGGGCTCCTGAAACACACACACACACACACACGTCATGAGTGAGTCGCCTCTTTGAGACCCACTCATGTTATATATATATATATATATATATTGATAGATATAAACAATGCTGTCATTCTGACTGTGTAATTGAATTAAAATAAGACAGGGAGCATTACAGTATCGCGGCTTGCTGAAAAGAACCAGAACAGATAGAAATGAATCTTCTTAATGAAGTACAGCCACAAAAGCAACAAGAACATTATTGTGGGAATTTTTACTGTATTTGTAAAGACTTCCTGGGTTTATAATTATTTTTATATGTTTTCCAAAACAAGATTCAATTGTGTGGTTTAGTTGCATTGGTGTTATTTGGCAGACGAAAGAAACGACTCTTACTGGGGAGTCAAATGACCTGACTTGCGGAAAAAAGATGAATGTTCCATCATTTACATTTACATTTACATTTACTCACTTAGCAGACGCTTTTATCCAAAGCGACTAACAAATGAGAGATACCTCATCAGCTCAGAAAGCAAATAACTGAACACTGAACAAGGGGCGTGTGATGGAATGTTTTTTTAAAACCCCATGCCAATCCACTGAGATCATTTTCACCTATCCCACCAAAAACACGTTAATTAATCCCACCTGCACCTGAAGACACTCTTGACGAACGCCACCCACTCCCGCAGAAGATCTGACCAATCCCACCTGCTCCAAAAGACACTCTTGGCCAATCTAACCCACTCCCACAGGTTTGACCAATCCCACCTGCACCTAAAGACACTCTTTACCAATCCTACCCACCCATGCAGAAGATTTGACCAATCCCACCTGCCCTCAGAGACACTCTTTACCAATCCCACCCACTCCCGCAGGTTTGACCAATCCCACCTACTCCTGAAGACACTCTTGACCAGTCCCACCCACTCCCTTAGAAAGTTTGACCAATCCCTCCTGCTCCTGAAGACACTATTGACCAATCTAAGCCACTCCCGCAGGTTTGGCCAATCCCGCCTGCCCTCAGACACATTCTCTACAAATCCTACCCACTCATGCAGAAGATCTGACCAATCCTGCCTGCTCTAAATTAAACACTTTACCAATCCCACCCACTCCTGTAGAAGGTTCAACCAATTCCGACTGCTCTTAAAGACACTCTTGACCAATCCCACCTTCTCCTGCAGAAGGTTTGACCTCTCCTACCTACTCCCAACGACACTCTTAACTAATCTCACCTGATCCTAAAGACATGCTTAACCATACCTGCCCCCTCCCACAGAAATTTTCACCAATCCTACCTGCTCCCTAAGATACCCTTTACCAATCCCGCCCACTCCCACAGTTATTATTGTTCAAAGCCACTCACAATATTTTCTAACAAACCATTTAGCCATTTACAAAATCCTGTGACCAGGATGAAGCAGTTGCTAAAGATGAATGAATATGTAGCTTCACTTTTGCTTTGAAAAGGTTTGGTGTCCAGTTATTACAATACAATCTGTATTGTTAAATTGCTTATACACAGACATATCCTGCACTCTACAGACACTGAGATGAAGGTTTGTGTAAAAGATGTGCTGTGATGAGTTTTATGAGCATCAGGGATATGGTGGTGTAGGTCGTACTTGGTCAGTTGGCCTTTACTCTTGCTGGAGTCCACTCCATTGCAGGTGACTGCGGCCAGCTTCTTGCTGCGGTAGTTCTCATAGTGCACGTTGTTAGTCACGTCCTTCAGGTCCTGCATGTGAGTCCTGAAAAGGAAGAAATCTTTGAGCTTTCAGTAAATTCATGCAATTCCTAAATCTTGTGTATCACAAACCCCAGGCGTATTTTGGAGCTACTTGTCAGGTTGATAGATGACTGCTGTACACATATTATTCTATTTTTTGTTATGAGTATATTACAGTTATTATATTTCAGGTTAACCAAGAAAGTGGGGAAGTGAGAGAAAGGACACATGATACATTTTCAATAAAGTCCTTTTATAAGTCGCTTGTCTAATGTTCTATCTAGAGACGACCTTTTTACCGAAAGTAGTGTTCTTGTTTTTTTTGGGCAAAATTTTTTGGTGGCCATAATTTTGCTGAATTCCTAATTAGTTTTTAGCCAAGTTTAATGTGAACACGCACTGTTTTATTTCAAATGAACCAACTCAAAAGATTCTCTATTTACCGTGACAGAAAGTGGACGGCGGGTCGATGCATCTTTTAAGCAGTAACATCGAATTGACACAAGAATACTGGCCATAAGATTACTACTGTGAGATGGAGTAAAGTGGGGACATCTACGCTACTGTCACTCATATCCTGATACATATTAGGATAGGCTCATCTGATGGAGAGAAAAACGAAGACTGCTCTTTTAGCGTATTTTTCAGTACTGATATTAAAATGTGGCGTTTGTATGCAAAAAGGTTGAAAAAATGAACTTGTCTCTAGACCTGTATCTAACTTCCTGAAGCGTCTTTATTTCAGTCTATGTAGAGAAAGCGGTGTGTGTGTATCTTACCTGATGAGCATGTTTCGTAGGACAGTAAAGTCACAGTGCTCGCCGTTCTCCACTAAAACAGCAACAGAAACACACACTGGAGTTAGCTTAGCATCACCAACAGATCTAAAATACACATTTATTGCTCGCGCTTAAAAAAAAAAAGACGATGTTTGACCTGTATAGTGTCTCATCCATAGATCTCTGTGGCTTCAAAACTGACATTTAAGCACGATAGTGGATCACATTGCATCTAAACAGCTCTAAATGGTAACATACTGTATTATTGGCTACATTTGATCTATTAATCATTGTAATGTTTATTGAGATACACAGAATATGTTTTCAGTTTGCATGGTACGCAATTTGCTAAGACGTAAAGGACAATGTGAGCATACATCAACGTGTCAATGTGGGACAACAACTAAATGGGGGATTATAAATGAAACTGTTGAATAGAAGGAGATATTATGACCACCACAAACCAGACATTTTCACTATGAAAGCAAACAAACACTTCAGCCGTTCAAATGTTGCACAGTGAAAATGGATGATTAGCCTTGACAACAGACAACACGTGAAGTCATCCTGTAGAAGGGGTTAGCAAGTAAACAAACTGACGAACCAACAAACCCAGACATATACACATTAAACATTTAAGCAGCTGTGCACAGAAAGACGAGGTCACATGGTTACGTGAGCAAACACGCACACCGACGGCTCGTTAGCACCTTAAATGGAAAAACAAACCAGATAAATGACAGACCTGGTGATTTCAGTTATTAGTTCTGGAAAAGACTAGAGACACTGTTTCCTTCATGAAGCTGTGGGTTTGCAACATGAATCATGTTTCCATCCATTGTGCAAAACAAACAAACAAACAAACAAATAAATAAATGAAATGCCAGTGGCTGTATCTTTCCATGAAATAATGTTAAGTTGAATATTCTACAGAGGAGCAACAAGATGATGTCATCCGTGTTAAATTCAGTTGCATCCCCAAAAAGAGGAGTGTGTATCGGGCAGTGAGAGCAGTCTGATTAAAGGTATTTCCTTTCCTACTTAATCAAGTTTTAGTGTTTGATTTAGTAAGTTTAACTTCTTGGTGTGGTTTGTTTGGGCATATGTTAATACCCAACACATTGAGATATTTGTTCATAGAACAAAAGAACCGGTCTGAGAACGCTTGTGAGTGGTAGAGAGGTCTTGTTCCACTTCCAAGTTCAACCCCAGCGCAGTTTAATCTGGATTTACCCCTACTGCAGGAAGTAACTGAAGAATGAAAAACATTTTCCATATAGGATCGCAGCCGTGTCCATTCCCACAAACACCTAAACAAATGTTTATAGTCTGTTTAAATTAGTGCAGTGCAAATCCGACTCGAACTTGTAGAAAACAAGCGGAACGTTTCAGACTCGGACTAAACCTGCATTCGACTTGGAAATGGAAATTTGGAATTACATAATTTTCAACCTCAGTACATTGGAGCTATAAAGTGGGGAAAAAATCCATACAGTAGATGCATCCATGCATCCATGTTCGTCTTTTTATAATTATGTCCTCAAATCGGGGCGGCTGTGGCTCAGTCGGTAGAGCGGGTTGTCCACTAATCCACTAATCGTAGGGTTGGCGGTTCGAATCCCGGCCCGGGTGATCCCATGCCGAAGTGTCCTTGGGCAAGACACTGAACCCTAAGTTGCCCCCGATGGCAAGCTAACACCTTGCATGCAGCTCTGCTACCATTGGTGTGTGAGTGTGTCTCATTTGTAAGTCGCTTATAATTTCTGTAAAGTCTTTGAGACAATGTCCATTGTAAAAAGCACTATACAAATTGATTAATTAAATTAAATTAAGAACTGTATGGTCAGTGTTACAGCCATATTTGCTTGGTAAACCAATTGTTGATTGATCCAAAAACAAACACTGGTATATACAGTATAACACATTTAAAAGTAAATTAGTGCTTCTACGTTTATTGATACTGTGAGCAGCCATGTTGATTTGATGTCACTTGCTGAACTCGGGGTTGAGGAGACTGCCCTGAGTTTCTGAGTAAGAAGTCAGAGTTGATTCAACATTTTAAACATTTGTTTTTTTGTTTTAGTCAGGGGTCGGAAAGTTTGAGCTTTAGATTAAATTTCCCAGCTAATAAACTTGCAGAGAAAAGTAATGAACTCAAAGTTATGTAGGCATTATGCAGGTGTTTGAACACAAAAATTTCACTGCGTTGAAAAATATACTGCATAAAATATACTAAAAATATACCAACTGCAGGACGTATCAAAGCCTTCTGTGATAACGTGTATAGTGATGTCACGGAAAATTACGAAAATCTATTTCTTCTCGTTGACTATATGCCAGCACTTGAGACTTCAGCCACATTTTCTTTTTTTTTTTTTAATTATGGAACTTCCATTGCAATATTTTCTATTTAACTAATAAAAAAACAGATGAATGGAAACCCCATTATGGAGATGTACTGTACAGCTTGTTAACAATTTATAATGATAATTCTTTTTAACATGCTCCAGAGTCTATGTGGAACGAGCAAAGTCTTACCCATTAAGAGGAACTGACGCCCCAGCTGTCAATCATCCACTACAACCACCTACCTGTGTCCGAACCTCTGGAGGGGCGGGGTTTTGGAGCTCAAAGTCTGTCCTGCAGCAAAACCTGCGACCCTGATTGGCTACTAAGTCTAAGGATGACGGGTGGGAGGTGGGGTTACATGGCGTGGTGATGACAAGCAGAGGGAAAAACAGCCTGACTGATGGAGGAGGGTCGGGGGAGGGGTCAAAGAGCCATGGGGGATAATGGGATTTGTATTTCTACTAAGACGGGTCACATGGAAAATAAACACAATTTAAACCATCTGTTCTGTTCGGGTCAAAACAAAACCAAAAAATCCCCAACAACCCACGATATTAAATCACCGAGCAGAACATAAGGATTAAACTGTAAGGTCTATTTTTGTGCAGGCGCAAGTGCAACTTAGGAGCGTAGCTAATTTTGCTGGGTCCGGTTTCATCTAGGTTATGATCAGAGATGAATGCTGATGTGAGTTGAGCAGCACAACGGGAAGTGTGATCTTTGAAACTGGTGGGCAAAATGGTATTTTCAACCCTACTGAAAGCCAAAAATAAATAAACATGCAATACTCGGTATAGCTGCAATAACAAAAATGGTACTTTCCTAATAAACATAGTTGGTTTTGTGGATGTATATTATATATGTTACCCCAATTCAAACAGACCAGGTTACAATCTAAATGAAACTGAGAAATAGCACAATTATGGCTACTAAAGCTGATTCAGACGGTTGATGCAATACATACGCAGGAGCAACAAGCAACGCGACATTAAATATTTAATATGAACAATAACAAATTTGACAGACATCTTTACACTCTCATGTTCAGATGAGCTAAAATACAAATCACGGCTTATAGCTGAGAAGTCGAGGACTAAAGGGCTTAACTGGGGATCTCTGGCATCCCGGGGATTTGGACTCATTTTTCCAGCCTCTAACACCGAAGCTTTACTACTGAGCTTCCATGGCTTAATTACATATGGAACAAAAACCCATGTCTATAAATTAATGCATGGATCTTCTGACATACTGCTATAAATAAGCCTGGGATCAGTTATGACCCTAGGCTTTGGGCGATTATGTCAGAACATCAGTATTTTTATATCATTTGCTGTTATTCACAAACAAGTAGTTCCGTTTCAGTCTTCAGTAAGCATTTTATCCTGGTCAGGGTTTGCAGTAGATGTGCACTGGGTGTGAGGTGTGAGTACACCCTGGATGGGATGCCAGTACATCGTAGGGCACCATGGGGCAATTTAGACTAGCCAATCCAACATATTTTTTGGAGGGAGAAGGAAACCAGAGAACCCTGAGGAACTCCACACAGACAGTAACGCAAGCTCAAGACCATCATATGTCTGGCACTTTTTTAGCAGACCTAATTAATGTGATCCATATACTGTATGTTTTGAAAATGTTAAGAATTGTAACATCGCCCACCTTGCTAGAACTGTACGTGTCACTGCATGATGTGACCCCATGTATAAATGGACAAAAAAATGAGGGTTGGAACCGAATGATGGGAAGCATGCACTTCTGGGATAAAGGTTTTCTCTGAGTATATGGGAAATAATTAGGAACCTATAAACATGAGTTAGAGAGCGATGTTGCTCTGTTTATAGGTTTCTCCACGATGCTTGGTAGAGCGCAACCTTAAACCATGAGGACAGTCAGAGCAACATAAAAGTGGTGAAGGAGAAGGCAGGGAGGGCTTAGGGAACGTAGGAGAGGGGAAGTAGCATAAACATGAGAAATGATGTTTACCAAAAATGCCCTCTGTCAGTCATGGAAAAGAACAGACAGAAAGAAAAAAAGAGAAAAAAGAAAGAACGAGACATGAACGACCGAGGAAAGGAAGGAAGGAAGGAAAAAAAAAAGAAACACTCACCACCACATTTAAGTACGATTCAAACATAAAATAAATTATCTTTGGT
>JAFFST010053790.1:266546-277931 GCA_022414735.1 Noturus placidus | reverse complement strand
GAAAAAGTTTGAAATATCCAATAAATTTCGTTCCACTTCATGATTGTGTCCCACCTGTTGTTGATTCTTCACAAAAAATGACAGTTTTATATCTTTATGTTTGAGGCCTGAAATGTGGCAAAAGGTCGAACAGTTCAAGGGGGCCGAATACTTTCGCAAGGCACTGTAACTAACCCCTAAAAAAAAAAAAACCTTACTCTGGCTCTTCACCTCTACTCTGTGCACTTTGCTTCTTCTAGAACTCATTTAAAGATCTGGTATAATAGCACTACTTGTATTTTTCTCTGCTTGATGTATCGCTTTGCTTGTATTTCCTCATTTGTAAGTTGCTTTGGATAAAAGCGTCTGCTAAATGAATAAATATAAATGTATTAACCCACATCTACGCCGACGAAGGGTATTCAAAATCTTTGTATAATAATTATCTTTGTAACTGTCTGTTTGGAGTATATTTGTATCCGTTTATTGCTAATAAAATACAGAAAGCAGACGGGCTGTCAGTAGCTGCGTTTACATGGACAACAATAATCCACTCTTAACCTGATTAAGACCATACTTTGATTAAGAAACTACCATGTAAACAGCATTTTTTACTTACTTTACTCTAATTAAGGTCATACTCGAATTAAGCTCTAAGTTCTGTTAGGGATGTCTCAGCATTTATTAACCAAGAAAAATAAACCAAATTATTGACAAGTAAGAATTTTCCAGGTCTAACTAACGAGATAACAAAACTTTGTGTACTCCACGGAGATCATAAACCAATGAAATCTCTTGAGAAATGTAGACGTTATTGTGCTTTTTATCCAGAAAAACCGCAGCTCCCCTGTTTACTTGTATTTGTTTATAGGAGGGTCTTCCCCGGATCAATATGGCGTACAGGTCGACGTGAATGTTCACGTGCACAGGCGTGTAGTGTTTCTTTACAAAGTGACATCACCAGCTACTGACCCGGCATGCGTAGTACAGTGTTTTTAGGATCCGTGTGAATGGGGACAGTTTCAAAAAAAGCAACAGAAGAACGTTTCCGTTTTTAGTACATCGTTGTCATGTAGACGTAACCAAAGTGAAACTGAGAGGTAGTGAGAGAAAGTGACAGGTAGAGAGAGAGAGAGAGAGAGAGAGAGAGAATACCAGACAGGGAGCGAAAGAGTAACAGAGTCAGAAGGACAAACAGAAACAGACAGATAGACATAGAGAGACAAAAAAAGAGACAGATAATAGAGAGAGGGAGAGAGAGAGTGAGGGGGAGAGAGAGAGAGAGACAGAGAGAGAGAGAGAGAGAGAGAGAGAGAGAGCGCTTTAATTTGGAAGTATACTACTTTAGGAAAAGGCCGGAGACACTGAGCGCGTCAGAGAAAGAAAAGCAGACAGCTTTTACTCAAAGGGAGGAGGAGAACATGTTTTACTCCCTTGGAATAAAAGCACCCACTCTTCCCCTCCCTCCCTCCCTCCCACTCTCTATTTCTGATGTTTTACTCAGTTCTTTGCCACCACTCACAGTCCGTTTTTAATGGGGAGAAGTCTGAATGATGGATGAGTGTGTGGTTGTGAAAAAGCGTCACCGTCACAAGCCACTCATTAAACTCCAAATCGAGCGACAACTCCTTCAGGAAAGACTGAACCACCAGGAGCGCAAATAGATTCCTGCAAAAGTATGGGACGTGCAAGAAAAAAAAAACAAAGAAAAGAAAACCCCCATCAACATCTATACTGCTTAACTGGAATCAATAATGTCCATGCTCAAGCCGGAATAAACACCAACCAGTGAAAGAGTGGTAATGTTAGAGCCTGCAGTACAGGGGGTCATTCGGGGTTCATTTACAAAATATCAGATTTTACAGGCATGCTGTAAAAATCCACTTTGGGGAATTTCGGTCACGGTCACGTTTATTTTTTGCTCGCTGGAGGTTAAGGCGATGAAGTCTGTAACGTTGCTTTGAGACGGATTTAATAATCACTATACAAATAAAATTATATTCCAAACTACTATTAAAAAAAAAAAGTAATGCCAATAAGGCTTGTGAAATTATAAACCGCAACCTTATAACCACACTCACACACACAAACACACACGAATACAGGTTAAAAAGCCCCTCCAGTCAGAGGGCATGTGCGTGTCTCTGTGGTGTGTGTGGGTGTACAGTAATATATGGTGTGTGTGTGTGTTTGGGGTGTAAGTTTACACAGACACAGGGAGGGTTTGGTGTCTGTGTCGACTAAACAAAGGAGGGCAGTGTGTGTGTGTGTGTGTGTGAGTAAGTGTGTTTTCAGATGTGTGTGAGAGAATTCAGGGTGTTCACAGTTTTATGCTGAGAAAGGAGGGAGAGATAAAAAAGAGAGGAAGAGAATCTCAGACACACACACACACACACACACACACACATGCACATACACACACGATGACTACCATACAAACCACTACAACAGTATCAGCTCACTGTTTCCCATGTTCACAGATTAGAACACTCAGTGTGAGTGGGAGTTCAGTATCTCAAACTGATCTAAAGTTATACTAAAGATAAAATATTGTATAATCACATTGAGCTTTATTACCAAAGAACGTAGAAACTGCAGCTGCGTAATTAAGCCTATTTTTATCGTCTAGTGATGTGAGTTTCTATGATGAACGTGGATTAGGATCACTGCGCTTCTGATGATGCTCCCATGCAGAAAACCATAAAAAATCCTCTCAGAACGGACCAAAAAAGGTAGTCAATTAGACAAGTTAGTCACACGTCCATGTTTACGAATCTAGAAAGTTTCTAGTAAAGTTTCAAAACTTTTGCTGAGATAGTGAACAATCACAACCCAAATAATTCAAAGAAACATCTGGACTCGTGCTTTCATCTGGACTAAGCTTCTTGAATCTGACTACTCAAAAACCTCTGGCGGTAACTAGCTATGTTAGTGTTGAGCTTAGCGAGTCGTCTTTATTGTTCAATAGCCCTGACAATCAACCATTAAATCAAGTTAGCATAATGGTTCTGCCAAAAGTTGTCTTCCTAGGCTAACCAGCTAATGCTAATGCTAATCAGGCGGGGTCAGTCTGGGCAGCTCTGGGGCACTTCTGCTCAAATGACCCGAGGTTCTGCTTAGGTAGTGCTGATTATATGTCGACTCTATCAGGGCATCAGGTGTTGCTCGTATAGGCACGTCTTTTCTCCACATCTGGACAGATCTCCTGACAGAGCGAATGGAGGATAGCAACGGTTACAAAGCAGTGACTGGAGGATCGAGGAAATTAAGCCAGATTTTTGGAAAAACGTATGACAGAACCGTCATTGCATGCAGGTTGGAAAACTGTGACTGAAAGGTTGCACAATTATCATTACATGACTAATCCCATGGCCATAACCTTTACCTCAACACCTTTCCTTCTCAGTAACGACAGACTGATTAATATTTCAGTATGTTTACATTACATCCCCCTTCCACCACCACCACCACCACTATTGCTGCAAGAAATAAATCTCCCGGAAGCTTAAGGGCAAACTAATTAGCTCGGTCACCTCTTATGATTAAAAAATACACCATCATGAGCTCCTCAAACGTCACATTCAGAGTTCAACGTGAAACAGCATTGTATCTTAAATCATTCTACCTCCTTTTATTTAGGATTTGCTTCCTTTAGCCAATTCCCACCCACCAGTTAGCTCTGTCCAATCATACAACAGCTACCAACCAGGGAGGGTTTAGGCTATCACCTATATGAGCTCACAGATGCCCAGGATTGGCTAATGTCAATCTGATTGACAGCGTATACCCCTTCCACCAGGCTGAGTCTACTCTCTTTGACTCCTAGGTACGGACAGCTGTGGCATTGTCAGGATTCAAACTTGATTCTATTGTTTATCCTTCCATCTTCAACCGCTTACTCCTTTTCAGGGTCACGGGGGAACCTGGAGCCTATCCCAGGGAGCATCGGGCACAAGGCGGGGTACACCCTGGACAGGGTGCCAGTCCATCGCAGGGCACAATCACATACACACTCACACACACATTCATACACTACGGACACTTTAGACACGCCAAGACGTCTAAATCATCGTACACTCGACTCTCGGCTTTGTGGAGGTGTCCGGTTTCGTCGTAGCTCCGTCTTTCAGATGTATTTAAATGAAGCCTACAGACCAATCTCTTCACTTCATGAGCACTAACAAAAAAACAAAAGAAAAACAGACTTGCATAGTTTTTGTCTGCTTGTTAAGCTTCTCTAGTTGTTATCTACTGTACATTCTGCTGCATTCGATTTACCTCAGAAGTGGGAAGTTAACATTAATTTGACTTGATGTAATGATGATTTATAATGATGATGTATAATAATAATAAAAAAAAAATAATAATAAAAAAAAAATAATAATAATAATAATAATAATAATAAATCATATTTAACAAATTGTTTAATGGATTCTTCGTTTGATGATTTATTTAGGGGTCGTTTTTTGCTTGTTTTTGAAGCCCCACCTCTTTTACTTTAAATCTACAATAACAGGCAAACACGTTCAACCTTAAACCAGGTCGTCTGGAGAAACTAAACCGCGACAGCTGGAGAAACAATTGGCTGTAAAAAACACAAGCCTAGCAGAACCACACACACACACACACACACACAGACACAGATGGAGAGATGACAGGAGCTTTCATACAGAGACAGCGGAGTGACAGAAGTAAGTCGGGATAAGGCGCACAGCTGGAGAGACAAATGGACACGTTTCGAGAAATTCCACTCATTCCTGCCTTTTATGTCGTCTTCCTTTACTTCCTGAGCATCCGACCTAATGACCGGTGTTTAGCCCGGGGCAGTGGTGGTTCTCTGCCACTTTCTGCTGCCCCCAACCCCTTCCACACATCTCTTTCTCCCTCTCTTTCTCCCCTTCAGGTAGTTTGTTGTCTCTCTGAAACTATATGCTACATAGCATAGCAAAATATTTAATTTTATTTAAATTAGACCTGACATGCAGTGCATTGTGGGAAATTCTCTGTACGACGACTTGGAATTTACGATTTACAAACAATGGAGATTTAGTGACAGACTGTAAGTGTTGTAGAGTTTGGGTTGATTCTTAAATTGGCCGATGTGAAAATGGAAAAATGTGAAACAGGAAATTGGTTTGGAATTTTCACAGTATGGTGAACATTTGTGTGTGTGTGTGTGTGTGTAAGTGAATACTGAAGAGGTGAGCAAGAGAGAGAGAAAGGGAGAAAGACTCTTGGATGAGCTGGATGAGTGCCTGAGGTCAAAGGTCATGACTGAGACTATCTGTACAGTGAGATTGAGAGATTGTGTGGTGACCTACTGAGTCAAAGCTTTCCTCAAAGGTCACTGTACACAGGCTAATCCAGTTAGCCCTGATTATTATCACACACACACACACACACACACACACACACACACACACACAATAGGATTGTCAGATCTCTTAGAAAACGGCATGCAAATGTTTTATTTAAATATAATAACTGTATTTGAATAGAAAAGATTTTGCCAGAAATTCAAACGAATACAGTTTGTCTATCCAGTTCTTCATCCAAAGCTTTCCGAGCACGACTGACACGCAAGTGGACACGCCTCCTCGTCCCGGTGGGTTGGATGTTATTGGGCTACTCAGAATGTTATGTGAGAATAAAGTGTTAAAAAAAAGCCACACAAGCCAATGGTGACAAAATATCGCTGCACTTCATTCTTGTGTGTATATTATATTATATATATATATATATATATATATATATATATATAATATAATATACACACAAGAATGAAGTGCAGCGATATTTTGTCACCATATGTGTGTGTGTATGTGCAGCAAAAACAAAACACTATGATTGTTCTTCATTTCACATTTTTGAGAAGGATCATCAGTATTTATCCCGTTGCTGTTCTAACCTGACACAGAGCATGGATAGGAGGAAAGGTGAGGAGCGAAAGAACTAAATAAATACATTCCAATCGGACTAGCGTGGTAGTGTGCAGCGCTGCTTAGCTGAACAAGAGAACGTTGTTCGTACTTGTTTAGTAGTCAGTAATGCTGTGGTTTTGTGTGTTTGATCGCTGAAGGAACATGATAGGAGTGTTCGTCTCAATCAGCTCCACTGCTCCTTAGTTCAGTAGGTGATGAATCAGTACATGCTTTAGAGGAGTCGGGGCACTGGCAAGGACCCTGGCTCACGACACACTGGGACACTGATGACTCAAATTCTGGCGACATGAATACGCACATCACTGGCATTTATGAACAACAGGCATGTAAATGTCTTAGCTTAATCACACTCGTTTCTGTCACGGTACTTCAAGCAGGATTGTATAGAGGATTTTACGATGGAGACAGCCCTTAAAATGGCCGATACCCTGATCAGTGCCCTGACTACTGAACTAGGGAGCTGGTTGAGATGCACCCGGTGTTACGTGTTTTTGCAGCAGTAGCAGATTAAACACAGCCAAACGGAGGGTGCTGTAGTGCGATTTAGGACAAGTCCAGATAGACAGGGAGGTGAAAACTTTGAGGAGTCGCAGCCGGACATGAGGGATGAGGAAGACTGGATTAAGGAAATTGATTGGGTAAAAATGTTTAATAAAATGAACAGGTAGATAGATAGCTTAGAGCCAGAAATACATTTTGTTAACGTGTGATTGATAGCGGTGATGTAACCGCCCAGATCCTCATACGCCGTGACTAACTGACAACCCTACTCACTACATAGTGCACTACATATGCAATAGAGTCCCATTTGAGATTTGTGCATCTGTGAAATTGTAGCATTCAGAAATCATGCACTTGAGAAATGAAATATTTACTCAGGAGCCCTTATTGGTGCATAAGGTTGAGTACCAGCATTTAAACCGACTTTTACTAGAACATGCAAAGAGTGAATATTAAACATTTCAGGAGATTTGAATGTGAAGAATGTCTGCAGCGTGAGAGATCCTTCACACCGACAGCCATGAAATAGAGAACAGAATGTTACTGTCAACAGCCTGTGAGAGTGTCTGTGTGTGTGTGTGTGTGTGTGTGTGTGTGTGTACATGCACATATCCTAAAGTAAGAACACACAACACAAATATAATGGCAATTATGTTGGCTATCTGAGCCCTGCAGCTGTGATTTGGCTTGGGCACACACACACACACACACACACACACACAGGTCGGTTGATGTTAACCCCCGGTATGAGTGTGGGATACTGTAAACATCTCTCCTCTACCAGCCTGAGTGCCGAGCGTACATCTCTCCACATTCTTCCCCTGACTCTCTCCAGCTGGACTGATATAAGACCAGCCAGCGGAAATGCTTGTGGTGGGAAAAAAAAGAAGAGAAAACAGGGGGAGCGAGAAAGAGAGAGAAAGCAATGAAGGACAGGAAACATTTTTTTTTCTCCTCTCTGTGGCTTTGGAGAGAAAAACGCAGAGCAGAGCCAAAACTCTGCAGCGTAAGTGACAGCGGGACCTCATCCCGAGAGAAATTCTTCAGCACAAACGCTCCATTAGTTCTGTTACACTGTCCTTTCTGACACGTCTTTTCTAACTGCTCCGGAATCAGTACTGTGACACTGCTCTGATTCCTTACTGATTCCAGGACTGTTCTAGGATCAGCTCAGTCAGATCTTTCACTGATCTGGGATCAACTAATATATATTAGTCTCTGGGATCTGATCGTTAAATGTATCACCTCTGTTAAATGCTTTATAATTCATAACGTCATTTTCTCTTACTGTTTTGAGACCAGTCTTACTAACATTGCGCTTCTTTCTATAAGACTATTTTATAGATGCTCTCACTGATCTGGGGTCAGTTTCTGAATGCTCCGATGCGTCTTCTAGTCATCTGTTACGGGTTCACTCACTGTTCTCCGAGCTGCTCTGGGATCAGTTCTATAATACTTTAATAAAAATTCTCTCATGTATGTATTTCCTGCTCTGGAATCAGCCTTAATAACACCATTCTGGCTCTGTTCTGGGATCAGAAGCGCCATCACCTCATCATTGCTTGCATGTTTATTTCACTGACCGCGGAAACTGATCCAATCCTCTCAGACTGAACTGCATTCAATCCTAAAAATAGCTCTAAGACTGTTCTGGGATCAGCTCTCTCTCTCTCTCTCTCTCTCTCTCTCTCTCTCTCTCTATATATATATATATATATATATATATATATATATATATATTTATTTGTTTTTTTTAACACATCATCAGGGACTCACACTCTTCTCAAACCAGTCTTGTAAATACTTCCATGTTTTTCTTTTGGATTCTGTTTTGGGAACAGCCATAGACAGGGTTCCTCCTCTCTTTGGCCCATGCGCTCTGATTCACTCAGACTGTTCTGAGATCAGTCCAACTAAACAATGCGAGACACTGAGGTTCTCCAGCTGTCGCTCATTACACCCTCCACACAGCCGCTACACAGTGACATCTCACTCCTTTAGTGTGTGTGTGTATGTGTGTAATAGAGAGAGAGAGAGAGAGAGAGAGAGAGAAGTGATAACAAGGGCAAGAAGAAGAGAATGAAAAGAAAGCATGAGAGAGACAGAGAGAGAGAGAGAAGTTATAATAAGGGCATGATGAAGAGAATGAGAAGAGAGCGAGAGAGGGAAAGAGAGTGAGAGAGAGAAAGAGAGAGAGAAGTGATAACAAGGGCAAGATGAAGAGAACGAGAAGAGAGCTAGAGAGAGAGAGAGAAAGAGCGAGAGAGAGCGATGGAGAAAGAGAGAGAGAAATGTAGTGTGCATGGTTTATGAGCTTGAACCAAAAAGAGAAGGGGTACATGAATGAGAAGCCAGAGATAAAGCACACAGAGATGTGAGACAGACAGATGAACACTGAAGAAATGGCTACAATGTAAAGTAGTGAGTGTACAGCTTGTGTAACAGTGTAAATTTACTGTCCCCTCAAAATAACTCAACACACAGCCATTAATGTCTAAACCACTGCCAACAAAAGTGAGTACACCCCTCAGTGAAAATGTCCAAATTGGGCCCAGTTAGCCATTTTCCCTCCCCGGTGTCATGTGACTTGTTAGTGTTACAAGGTTTCAGGTGTGAATGTGGAGCAGGTGTGTTAAATCATTGCTCTCACACGCCCTCATACTGGTCACTGTGGTAGTAGAATATTAGAATATGTTTATGATGGACTTTGAGAGGATTTTTTTAAGTACTGTTTTTGAACTGTGATTTACAGATGCCATTAATATGAAGGTTATACAAATAAATAATGTTTTAAACGTGATTCTGATGAAAGTAAAAACCTAAACCAAAAAAACAAACAAACAAACAAAAAACACTTGTCGATAGTCAGCACCTTGAGGAATTCAAAAATGCATTAAGTGTTGCAGTACAAGATATATAACAACATGTCTGAATACACCCTTATTATGGGATGGATAGATAGATAGATAGATAGATAGATAGATAGATAGATAGATAGATAGATAGATAGATAGATAGATAATACAATGATTCCAAAGTGATCCTACACCAACACAACCCTCCAACCCTCTCTCTTCATCTCACTTTTCATCGTCTCTCTCTTTCTCTTTCATTGATCTCTCGCTTTTCTCTTTCTCTCTCCATGTCCTTCTGTCTCTCGTTTCTATGGTGAAGTCTGATCCATATTCCAGTTGTACATTAGTCACAGCTCACACTGTACATGCTAAATGAGGACACAATAGCCCAGTACACACCCACACTGTGTGTGTGTGTGTAATAAACTTCAGTCCGTTCCCATTAGAGTGATAGATGCATACTCTCTGCTCTCTCTCTCTCTGCTCTTTCTCTGCTCTCTCTCTGCTCTCTCTCTCTTTCTCTCTCTCTCTGCTCTCTCTCTCTCTGCTCTCTCTCTCTCTCTGCTCTGTCTTTCTCTCTCTCTCTGCTCTCTCTCTCTCTCTCTGCATCTCTCTCTCTCTGCTCCAAATCACTGAAGGCTATTTTTCCCACCAAACTCTGGATATGTAGCAGTTCTCGTCTGGCAAAATGGGTTCTGTTTCAGCACCACGATGCTGATGGCGTCGAAGCAAGAAACAGTGACGTACGCTGGCTTGTGGTTGGCAGTGATAGAAGAAGTGCGATAACGTAACACAGGCAATTTTCTTTGAGCGGCTACTCATTCTGAATAAACCGCTAAAAGCCAGTAACTGCTTTAAGCATTACAAGATAGATGGATCTTAAGCGATGTGGCCACTCTCCTACTGAGGAGGCGTGGCCTATGTGCTTGTCAGTCACACGGGAGGACATGGTCTCTCTACTTTTAAGTCACAGTTAAGTAGGCGTGGCCAATATTCCTGAAGCTTCTTTGGCACCAAACACACGCTTCATCTCTAGTCACTCTTACACACACACACAAATGTAAATGAAGAATGTGTCACTCAAGTACGAACACCTGTGTGGTGCTTTCTACTCTCTCTCACACACACACACACACACACACACACACACACACACACACACACACACACATACACACAGTTGTGTGACTTACCTACAACCATGAGTGTAAACTCGAAGCCTCTTTTGACTGATTTGCGGTAAACTTGGTTGGGCAGGTTGGCAAATCCCACATATCCCTCCAAATTCCTCTGCTGGAAAACACCAATCAGCTCATCAAACACTAATCAGCTCATCAAACACACACCAATACACACACAAACACACACACACACTGTTCCCTCTAAGCTGCGAGCGTGCATGGTCGTGCACTTCTCATGATGCTCCCATGCAGAACAACATAAAATGAGCGTAGAGCGACGAAACAAAAAGTTAGCCAAAAGAGTTTTGTAACAGTCCTACGTTAAGTCTGAGGAAGCTTAAGTTTCAAAACTTGTCACATTTAAATACTCATGCCATTTCTGCTCAGATACCAACAGAAACAGGTTTCGCTGAGAAAGAAAAAACTGAGGGAACCTTGCACACAAGCAGAGATACCATGTCACACACTTCACACACTGCACCATTCAACATACTGCAACATTCAACACACACACTGTTATTATTACAGGCTCCTGAAATGATTATCACCATCATTGCTGTCTCTGTGGTGTACTGGACATGAGGCAGCCCGCGTTTGGGTTACTGATAATGTTTGTCCCACTGGAAAAGCAGCATAATGTCAGCTGTCTAGTAAGGATCCTCATTTTAGACATGATTAACAGTCTATAAGAAGCAGAAGTCATGGCAGCTGAAAACAGCCGGAAATAGAGTTTGAAATCACTACTTTAATACAGAAAACATGTGGAAGAAGGTGCTCTGGTCAGATGAAACCAAAATCAAACTTTTTGGCAACAATGCAAAATGTTATGTTTGGCTTAAAAGCAACAGCTCATCACCCTGAACACACCATCCCCACTGTCAAACATGGTGGTGGCAGCATCATGGTTTGGGCCTGCTTTTCTTCAGC
>JAFFST010053790.1:213783-227288 GCA_022414735.1 Noturus placidus | reverse complement strand
GGCTACGGGCGTACCAAGGAGCGGCCGAGGACTTCATGATCCTGACAGACGCAGCAGCTGATTATATCAAGAACCTCGATCTACGTATATGACTCACAACACATTGTTGCTTTGCCTTTTATCATTATTATCATTATTATTGTTACTATACCTCTGAAAAAGTAAATTGTGATGTACTTATTGACCAAAAGATAAATAAATAAATAAGCTGATTATTTTTCTAAAACTGCTCATCCCAAAGTTACAGCGTTACCTCTGACTGTTACAGAGCTCTGACACTGGAGACTCCTTCCATAAATGTTAAATAAAGATATCCTTACAGAAAAATTCACCGTATCATATAATCAATTGCACATTGTTTTTTTTTTTTTTTTAATGTGTGATCAGAAAATCAATCACCACCTTCCGAATAATCAAAATCCTAAATTCAATATCGCTGTGGTATGTAGCAGTTTTAAGTTAGAATACATATTTAAAAATATTTAATGTATAAATAGTCAAATAGTTCACCTTCAGTGAGTGTGACTGCACTCAGCAGCACCACCACAGCGGACAGGAGGATCAAACGGCAGGCTGACATCTTGCTTCCTTGCTCGAGATCGTTGGCTGAATCTAACCCAAAGGACTGATGGACAGATTAAAGAAGATGAGTACCTGATGATATCTCGCTGTCTTGTGCTCCATTAGAGAGTCCGCTTGTCATTTTTATACACATTAGACCGTCATGGGGAAGCCCCAGTTTGGAGGAAGGAAGTACTGCGGGGACTTCGGTTTGCCGACGCTTTGGAAAATGTCCAGAGGTAATTGACATTCAGTGTAAACCAAAGGACACTAACAATGTTTGAGTGCAGATTTTCACTTCTCTCTTTCTCCAGCGTCAACATGATGTAGTTCTCAAAAAAAAAAAAAAAAAACAACAACAACAACAACAACAAAAAAAAAATAAACGTGAGCGGAGGCGGGGAAAGCCACTCGACACGTTACTCTAAAACAGCAAGTCTTTAATATTATTTTGTAATTATTATTATTTTGGTTTTCAACAAATAAATTCAATTAACTATAATAGCTAGAATATAGGGCAGATCTATAGGTGACAGGAGTAGCAGTGGTGGCAGGGGTGGCAATAATAGCAAGTCATAATATCATGACAATTAGGCATGTACACCTAGCCACAAGCGTGTGTGTGTGTGTGTGTGTGTGTGTGTGTGTGTGTGTGTGTTACTTCGGTACAGTACCTATCATAAGGTTGACCTTATTGTCAGGGTCCAGTAATTACAGGGCCTCATTTTCTCATTGAAATTTTTAATTGAAACAACCCATTAACTGCTCTCTGGACTCTATGTTTCTAGGGTCCTTTGTAATTTATATGTTTTCTCATTATATTTTCAGAAAACAGTCCTATATCCTGCGACCAATGTTTCTTGGGTTCTATCTTTCTAGTGATGTATATTTCTAGGGCTCTATATTTCTAGGGTCCTATACTTCCAGGACTGTACAGTTGAAGTCATAAATGTAGACATTCCATGGAGAATCTGCAAAATGTTATTAATAAAAAAAGAGATATCTTAAAAATTTTATTTAGTTTTTTATTTTATTCTTCCCAGAGTAAGCTATTTCACGTAACAGATGTTGACATATAGTCCACAAGATACAATAACAACTGAATTTACACAAATGAACCAGTTCAAAAGTTTACATATGTTTGATTCTTAATACTGTGTGTTGCTACCAGGATGACCAATGACTGTTTTTATGTTGTGTGATAGTTGTTAGTTTCATGAGTCGCTTGTTTGTCCTGAGCAGTTATACTGCGCACTGTTTTTCAGAAAAATCCTCCATGTCCTGCACACTCTTTGCTTTTCCAGCACATTCTGCATATTTGACCCCTTTGCAACAGCAGCTATATGACATTGTGATCCATCATTTCACACAACCGAGGGACTCGTACACAACCATTACAAAGTGTGCGAACATTCACTGATGCTCAAGAAAGCAACACGATACATAAAAAGCCAGGGGGGAGTAAACCTTTGAACAGGATCATCGATGTAAACGGTTATTATTTTCTCTTCTAGGAAACATGAAAATATTGTACATAGATTCTGAAGGGCAGTAATAAATGATGATATGTATCTGGATTCCGAATTTTCAGGGACCTTCCAGGGTCCTATGTTTCTGGAAATATGGAAAATCATTTGTTAAAATATGCCTTTTAAATTAGTCTAAAAAACATTTTTCGTTGACCCTATGACCATAATCATGATCAAAGGAAGTCCCTTTCACAAGGTTCTCTCATTTTGAGAGAACACAGTGGCCCTGGCATTTTCCTCCAAGGATGACGATACAGTATAGCACAATATGCGGACCTGCTCTTGTTCTTCGATTAGTGCTAACCTGTTGTAGCTAATTAGAATTGACAAAATAAACAATACATAATGTTAATGTTCAGTGTAAACCCAGGTCCTGTTGTTCCAGTGAAGGGAAATCTTAATTCAACAACATACAAAGGCATTTTAGACAATTCTGTTCTTCTACCTTTGTTGCATGAGTTTGAGGAAGAACCGCATATGGGTGTGAACGTCATGGATACCGCATACTGTACTTTATATTTAAAAAAAAAAATATATATATATATATATATATCATCACACTCATGTGCGGTTCTTCCCCAAACTGTTGCCAAAAAATCAGAAGCAAACAATTGTCTAGAAAATCTTTGTATGCTGTACCGTTACAATTTCCCTTCACTGGAACTAAGAGGCCCAAACCTAACCTAAGAGACAAACTCCATATTAATGACCATGGTTTTAGAATGTGATGTTCAATACGCACATCTGTTTGCGATGGTCAGGTGTCCACATACTTTTGGCCATACAGTGCTTTTATTACAAAAAAAAATGTCTGCAGTTGTTTTATTGTATTTACTTAGCATTGCACGATACACTCTACAATATAAGGTCTATGATATGTGATGTCAGTGTAAGGGGTGTATGATTCTATGAGTCTCTTTTTTTCTACTGAAGAGGTGTGATCATGTGCAGTGTGATCTTTCACTCTAAGAAACACCCCATCAGTTTCAGATCCTGTTTCACTCAAACAGAGGTTGATGGTGACGTGTCGAATAACACAGGGGAGAGAAGATTTTTGAGGTTTTTCCCTCCCAGAGTTTCGGCTTTCTATTTCTGTGGATGGAACCGCAACAACGACATTTGAAAATTAAACTTTTAAAAAATGTCATTCTTGACCCAAATATGACTTTCGGTAGCACATAATATAAAAGAAACACTGTGTGGAACGTTTTTATTTTTACTTATTTGGTAGGGAAATTGTTTGGGAGATTCCCGAAAAAAAAAGCCCACAATCTGGATATTTGTTTTTAACCAGTGATAGTATTGGAAAATTGGCCGTATTCAATTTAAAGAAACATTAATGTATGATGGGATTTGTATAATGTGGTGAGCTGTAACGTTTATGTTTTATCGTTTATGTTATCTTCAGGACTGAGGAGTTTATGCTTGTAAGGTGCTTATAGCTGCTATAACGTAAGCGAGAACAGAACCCTGTTTCACGGAGATTTCACAACATGAGATATACACCACCGGTCACAAGTTTGGAGACACTCGACTGAAATGTTTCTCATGATCTTAAAAACCTTTTGATTTGAAGGTGTATGATTGAATGTTTGACATCGGCGTTGTAGACAAAAATATAATCGTGCCAACATATTCATTTCTTTCATTAGAAAACTATAAATCTTTTTCTTGTTTTAAAGAAAAAACGACTTGGAGAGAAATATTCCGAAAAGCAGCCAATAAGTGTCCAGCATACGTGGGAACTCCTTTAATACTGTTTAAACAGCATCTCGGGGTGATTCCTCAAGAAACCGGTTGAGAAAATGCCAAGAATGTTTCTGGAAATTCTAGGCAAAAAAGGGGGTCTATTTGCATTATTACATAAATTTTATGACTGTATTATTATTCTAAAATGTGGAAACTAAAAATAAAAATAAAGAATAAGTGTGTCTAAACTTTTGACCGTTAGTGTAACTCTAAAGAGATAAAAAGTATAACATGTCATTCTTTATTCAATAATATACTGCAATATTGGGAAATTGCTGTGGTATAAAAAACTTAATTGTTAAAATCTTCATCACTGCCTCATCACTGTAAAAAGCTTCACATTTACTTAACATGACAAAATTTAATATAGGCTGTTCCTTAAATTCAGACCAAAACTTCTGCTATACTGATACTGATATACTTAGTAGTAAAATACTTCTAAAAAAAATTAAGAAAAGCTTTATTTATATAGCACTTTTTAAAAGCAGTGTTTATAAGTGCTTTACAGAAGACATACAGGAGATACATGAAGGCTGGGGCAGCTGTGGTTCAGGAGGTAGAGCCGGTTGTCCACTAATCGTAGGGTTGCGGAAGTGTCCTTGGGCAAGACACTGAACCCCATGTTGCTCCTGATGGCGAGCGAGTGCTTTGAATGGCAGCTCTGCTACCATTGGTGTGTGTGTGTGTGTGTGTGTGTGTGTGTGAATGGGTGAATGAGACACAGTGTAAAGTGCTTTGTAGAACTGCTAAGTTTAAAAAAAAAAGTGCTATATGTAAGTGCAGAGAAAAATAAAATCAGTAGTAAGAAATACAATTAAATAAATAAAAGACATAAAGGCTAAGCAAATAAAATAGAATAAATAAAAGAATAAAAAAATCAAGCATGAAAAATTAACTGGTTTTAGGAAAGACCCCAGTGAACAAATACGCTTTGATAAACGTGATAATTAAATAATCTGTACGTAGGTTTTCAGGGAGACAGTTCCCCAGTTTAGGCCCGTAGTGACTAAAGTCCGACTCCCTGCTCTTCAGCTGCGTTTTGGGTACAACCAGCAGATTGCAGTTGGATGACTTAAGTGATCTAGCAGGAGTATATTTAGTGATCATATTACAAAGGTATGTAGGAACACCACCATGAAGACATCTGAAAATGAATGACAGGATTTTAAAATCAATTCTGTAAGACACAGGTAGCCAGTGAAGTGATTTAAGTGCTGGAGTGATATGATTGTTCAGACTATTACGTGTCAGCATTCTTGTAGCTGTATTCTGAGCTCTTTGTAAGTGTTTAATGGAGCCCTTCAGTAAGCCATCCAAAACACCTGTTGCAGTAGTCAAGTGTAGATGTACAAATGCATGTATGAGTTTCTCACTATCTGTGGGATCACGTACTTTAGAGATCTTACGAAGGTGATATTATGCTGTTAAGATCCACAAATTCTTAACGCAGTCATTTGCCATGAGAGACAAGGAATCTAGATATGGCATAATTAACTTTCTCTGTGCATTCTTTCCGATAAAAAGCACCTCTGTATTATCTTTATTTAGCTGAATAAAGTTCTGTGAAATCCTCAAGTTCATCATAAGGCTGCTAATCGACTTATAGGTGTGTTTGTATCCAACTTAGCATAACTGTTTCCTTTTGGCTCCAAGCCCCCAATTTCTGCTCCATTGTGTGAAGCTGGAGATTACAGAACTTCCCCACATGATTCTTCAGAAGGAGCCAGGTAATTTTTTATTTTTTTAGTGGAAATAAATGTGTGACAATACACTTAGTCATAGTAATGACATCACAGCTTTATATAATTAACCTGTGTTAATATAAACAAATAAACAGATGAAAAACATGTGTGATCTATGAAATGGTGATGTTTTCTGAAAGGAGATCCATCCATCCATCCATCCATCCATCCATCCATCCATCCATCCATCCATCTTCTATACCGCTTAATCCTTTTTCAGGGTCACGGGGAAACCTGGAGCCTATCCCAGGGAGCATCGTTCACAAGGCAGGGTACATCCTGGACAGGGTGCCAATCTTGTAAGGATATGTGTATTGTTATTGAACTTTTAGGGAAGGAGTCTCCAGTGTAAGAGTTAAAGCGCTAACTTTTTGTTTTCCAACATTTTTACAAGAGAAGACTTTAATTATATAAAACTTATGTTAATTATATAAAACTTTGTGTTTTTTGTTACATGACAAGCTGCATTTTTTTTTTGAGAGAGAGAGAGAGAGAGAGAGAGAGGAAGAGAGGCTGTTGAGTGAACTCTTTATAGCTGCTATAAATGTAAGTAAGAACAGGAACTCGTTTAATGGAAGTTCCAAAACATTAAATGTAACTATAGATGGATAAAAAGTAAACATGATGTTCTTAAATAAAAAAAAATAAAAAAAACACAACATTTTCTAATTACTCGCAAACTGCTGTGGTGTAAGAGTGTAAAACACTGTGGGCCATGTTATAGGAAAAGAATAAAGATGTGTGAATGTGTGTGTCATTGTGCCCTGCGGTAGATTGGCTCCCTGTCCAGGGTGTCCCTCACCTTGTGCCCCATGCCTCTAGGATCCCCGTGACCCAGCAAGGACAAGTTACCCAGAACATGGATGGACTGATGGATGTTAATTTCAAGTAACTCTTCTTCTTCACACCACTCTGTCATTCATTATTAATATTATGGACCTCTGAAATGATGCTTTATTTTTAATTAATCATTATATGTGTGTGTGTATATGTATAAAATTATCATGTAACCTGCATGCACATGTTCCCTTTCCCTAATTTGCTTCTCTGATTCACACACAAACACACACAATTTCCCCCTATTCTGTGGTAAAGTCCGACAGAGCCAGGAAAGCACCTCCATGAACAAACACACACACACACACACACACACACACACACACACACACACACACACACACACACACAGGGACACTGGTTTAAAGATCAAAATAGTTTATTTAAAAAGCAGAAAAAACAAACAGCATTTACAACCAGCTAATGTGAAGAAAGTTTGAAACCTGTGCTGAACCACTTTCCCTGGGAAGGAAAACCAAAAAAGCAGAAGAACCTTTAATCGGGTGGTATTTTATGGTTAAACCAGGAACCGCAAGATCTGCGTCTTGGTTTAGAAACTGTTGTTTTTTAACACCACTGAAGAAGTGAGAGAGACATCGCTACACACTGCATGCCACACTCGCTGTTCCACTAATACCCTTTGATCCTGCAGTCCATTTAAAAACATTGAATTGGTGAGCTAAGCAAGCTACATTCATTATATTGAATAAATATGAATGAGCTTATATTCATTCATTCAACATAATTAAGGCAAAGAACACTCTTTATGAGATGGGAATATAGCCTGTCTAGGACACCATGCACACACTGGGGTGACTTAGCATACATTAGCTAGTGCACCTACTGGTATGTTTTTGGGAGCTAGGAGGATACCAGTTATCGCGGGGAAACCCCATACAAACACAGAGATAACATATGAAACTCCGCACAGGCAGAAAACAGAGCTCAGGATCGAACCATGGACCCTGAAGCTGTGAAATGAAGCTGCTATACTAGCATTGTAATACCACTACAGAGTAACACTTTAAAATACGGATCCATCGTTAATTATTAACTGCACAGGAAGAAATCTATCTACTAGAAAACGACTTTTCGTGCCTCCCAGAGAACTGCTGAGAAAGAATATACAGTTTCATAATTAATATGAAACCGCTACTGTTAACGAATAGACAAGATTGTTTACACAGTCAATAGGTAATAGCAGACTTATGATTTAGGTCAACTGTTTGTGAGGGACCAAGCAGTCAAGGTACAAGGGACACAGTTTAATGAATCAAAAATATATATTTACAAATAAATCAAATTAAATTCAAATAATCAAAATCAATATTTAGGCCTATAAAAGAGGTCAACTTGTAATGCGGGCCACATCATATTCAATTCATCACAAACTGAACAGAACTAAACTCAAATAACTGAGGACTGAACAGAACCAAACAGATAAATCAACAGAGGAAACAATACAGACGGACCAGTCCAGTTTAGACACACAGGGGGAAACAAAACACTACAAACTTCAAAGTACAACATTAAAGACAAGGCCAGCTAAATAATTGAAATAAAAATAGAAAACAAATGAATCATTATTATGTTCCACTTGTCTTACACTCTTGTGTATTTGCACTTTATGGTAAATGGTCTGCACTTATATAGTGTGGGGGGTCCAAGCGCCAAACCCCCCCAGACCGCACACAAACTTCCAAAATTTGATAGTGAAAGTTTGCATATTTAGAACATAGTTTTAGGGGACTCACACCAATTTTCCTTAACATGTGTGAAAATATTAAAAAAGAATAGACATAAATAAATAGATAAATAAAATAAATAGAATAGATGAAAAAAACAGATCTGTAAGCAGGGAAAATAAAAGCGGAAAATATAGAAAATAATTTCTCCTGTATATTGGGGAGGACAGATTGGTATTTCCTCAACATTGGGGGTCACGACCCCCCAAAGAGTGTGTGGTTACGCCCATGGTCAAAAGTGTAGTGGCATTAAAAGATCTACCATCTTCAGGATCTGGGTTAGTTTGAAGCGCTAGACTGTGTGAGGTGAGGGAAAGTTAAGACTATACTTTCAGGAATCATTTGTATAGTGTCTGACTAGGAAATGTGATTTGAAAGCGTTGCGTATCTCTGATCATGATGATGAGTTCTGATGTGTTCTACTGAGCGTGAATCGGGCTTTGGCCAGTGATTCATTCATGGGCTTTAATCATTGATGAACGTTCTCTGTTTCTTTGGAAGCATGAGAGGAAGAGTACATGGTCTGAGTGTTTAGTGGACACTTGGTGAAAAAATAGGTGAATTTATAAGCATTAAAAACATACAGTATATGTATTTATAGGATGCAAGATTGTTAAGTTAATGTGCTTTTTTTGGTGATCAAGCTTTTAACTTCAATCAGTCAGTTTAGTGGAAAAAAGCTGAAATCTTAATTTCGTCTTGGTAGAATTGACACGGTTCTTTATTAACAATGAACGTACATGTTTGCGGATAGCCTTACGCAGGGGTTCCCAAACTTTTTCAAGGCAAGGCCCGCAAATAGAATTAACCACCGGCGCGCAGACAAATTCCAAAATTTTATAGTGAAAATTTGCCTATGTAGAACATAGTTTTAGGATTACAGTTACTGTTTGAATTCAGGTGGTTTCTGAGTGATAGAAGCTCCCACAGCATGGGGCAGCTGCTAAAATACATCACCTAATTTGTGTTGAGTCTGGGCGAAACCAAGTGTACAATTGGAAGGGGGGGACACCGATTTTCCTTAACAAAAGTTAAAAAGGATAGACAAACAAATAGATAAATAGAATAGATGAAGAAAAGATAGATCAGTTGGCAGGGAAAATTAAAGCGGAAAATATAGAAAATAATTTCTCCTGTATATTGGGGAGGACAGATTGGTATTTCCTCAACATTGGGGGGGGGGTCATGACCCAAAAAGAGTGTGTGGTTTCGCCCATGAATGTATACAACTATATAGAGGAATAACAATAAATAGCCACTTGACTAAATATTAGATAATTTATGTAACTCACTAATTGACTGTATCTAATTAACTGTAATCCAACAGTCAAGTCAAGCTAGTTATGATGATGGTACCTCCTCATTTCACATTTGTATCATCATAAGGATCATGAACTCCATTAATGCTAGCTACCAGACACTTTCATATTTAATTCGAAACAGTCACCATTTTCTCATCATCTCTCTCAGCTCACATTTCTGTTAACAGACATGCACAGTGTTTCTCATGTGATTTTAAATGGCTGAGTCACAATGGCTGTAGGAGTTACATAAACCCCTCGACTAACACATGCAGTAATTGTTGTTGTGAGGATGTTGACTCAGCAGGGTTGAGTAAAAAAAAAAAAAAAAAAAAAAAAAAACAGTAGACTGGAAAGAAAGCAAGTCTTCTCAATAATTCTGTAATCTGGGAATATTACAGACTAGGTGAAACCTATTCCACAATATTCATTTCAATTCAATTCAATTCAGTTTTATTTGTATAGCACATTAAACAGTGGATATTGTCTCGAAGCAGCTTTACAGAAACATGTAAACACAGGATACAGATTTTAAGTGTGTGAATTTATCCCTATTGAGCAAGCTGGTGGTGACGGTGGCAAGGAAAAACTCCCTAAGATGATATGAGGAAGAAACCTTGAGAGGAACCAGACTCAGAAGGGAATCTGTCCTCATCTGGGTAACAACGATTAGTGTGAAAGTAAAGGAAAGTTCATTATGGTTTTTTACATGATGTCTGTTTTGTTGAACTAGTCCACTGTTCACTAAAGGAGACGAGTGTGCAAAATTGTATGTTGTAATTGCAGTCCTAAGGCCATAGCAGCAACTGTAGTCCCAGCAACCACAGCAAGAATGTTCATGAGGTCCAAAACCATTTCCGTGGTACTTCAAGCAGACCCATCCTCAGGAATCTCCAGGCTGTAGGCTCCAGTTGATGAGAGCTCCATCCAGAGGAAGGGCATCAGGATGGATCAGGCAGGTCGAGAGAGCAGAAAGGGTCAGGATCACTGTCATCTCCATAATATCATGTGAAAGCTCTACCCAATGCTGTAGCTTTCACTAGTCGAGGAACCAACAAATAGCCTGCACCTTTTGATCTAAGTAGACTTGGCGGATCATAGAGGACCAAAAGTTTGCTTAGGTACTGTGACGCGAGATTGTTTAGTGCTTTATAGGTCAGTAATAGTATATTATAATCAATGTGAAATTTTAATGGTAGCCAATGCAGTGTGGATAAGATCGGAGCGATGTGGTCATACTTTCTGACTCTAGTAAGGACTCTTGCAGCTGCATTCTGGACTAACTGGAGCTTGTTTATACTCCTACTGGAATATCCAGACAGTAAGGCATTACACAGTGCGTTTACATGTTCAACAATTATCCACTCTTAACCTGATTAAGACAATAATGTGATTAAGAAACTAGCATGTAAACAGCAATGTTAAATTACTTTAATCTGATTGCGGTCATACTAGAAGTAAACACTAATTGAATTAAGATAGGTGGTGTACTCCTGTTTTACTCACATTATGGACGTGTATTACAGACATGTAAACACCTTAATCACATTATGAACGTTGTGTGAGAGTTTTCACAGCATTTTGTGACAGGACACAATCACACAGGGCAATGCTCAGCATTTCACGGCGATCAAGAAAGCACGGCTGCGTCCCAAACCGCATACATGCGGCCTATACATGTATAGGCCTGTAGTGGGGAAAAATACATGTGTGTTGGCAACTATACACATAATGGCGTGTGCCATTAATCTAATTATGTTCTATAACATGTAAAACGGGTACATGAAAGGAGTATTCCAAAAGCATCTCATGTAAACACCTTAATCACATTATTATCTTACTCAGAGTAAGGTCAATAATTAGATTACTGCGATCCATGTAAGCATGGTCACAGTAATCCAGCCTACAGGTGACGAAAGCGTGAACTGATTTTTCTGCATTATGTAGTGACATTATATTTCTTATCTTATCAATATTTCTGAGATGAAAGTAATCTATCCTAGTAATATTATCTACATGAGTGTGAAATGATAGACTGGAGTCAATAATCACACCAAGGTCTTTTACTGCTGCACATGATGAAACAGAAAGTCCATCCAGAGTTACTATGAGATCAGAAAGCTTACTTCTACTACATGTGGTCCTAGTACAAGCACTTATGTCTTGTCAGAATTAAGTAACATGAAGATAATAAGCATCCGATGTCTAATGTCCTTTAAACATTTCTCAACTTTATTAAGCTGCTGTCTGCCCTCTGACTTTTGCTGAAACATACAACTGTGTATCATCAGCATAACAGTGGAAGCTAATTCCATGTTTATGAATAATTTGACCCAGAGGTAGGATATATAAAGTAAAAAAGCAGTGGGCCTAAATCAGAACCATGAGGAACACCAAATTTAACCTCGGTATGTGTGGAGAAGTCTCCATTTATATCTATGAACTGATAGCGATCAGTCAAATAAGACCTGAGCAAGGAGATACAACTGTACCTACAATACAACCATATGTTGCTTTCTTTCCTTTTTCTTTTATTGGAACATTCTCACTTTCATATCACTTCTATGGTTAAGTGTAAAGATTTAGACAGGAGTTTTTTTTTTTTTTGTTTATCTCAATCACACCTGCTCCTGAAAGAATTCAGACCAATCCCACCCACTCCTGCTGTTAGTACCCACTTGCAATATCTTCTAATGTAGTTTAAAACAAATACATGTAAGTAATTTAACCACAGTGACCCCGACCAGGATAAAGTGCCACTGAGCTGACAGTGTTTTAGTTAGTATATGCTCACCATTCATTTTTAACCAGGAACACCTGTGTACATCCACATTCATGCAGTTATCTAATCAGCCAAGGTGGCAGCAGCACAATGCAAAAAAAATAAATAATAAAAATCATACAGGCACAGGTCAGGAGCTACTGGTAAAATTCACATCACATTGGCATGAAGAAAAAGTGTAATCTCTGTGACTTTAATCATGGCATGGTTGCTGGTAGTGCTGGGTCCGAGTCCACCTTTGTCGAGTTCGATTTGAGACCAAGTCCTTAGTCAACCGAGTCCGAGTCCAAAAGGGGCCCGAGTTGGACTCAAGTCCGAGTCCTTAGTGGCTGAGTCCGAGTTGAATCCGGCCGAGTCCAGAGATTAATTAAATTGAAAAAAGATTTGAAATTGCAATTATAATCTCAACACAGAGCTGTTAAATTTATATTTCAACCTTCACAAACCAATGATAACATAAATGTAACAAAAAACACCAGCATTACATCTTCCACTGCGAATTAATATTTTTATTTCATGTCATCAGCACCGCAAGTAGTTTCCTATCAAAAAAATGTTTTCAAAGAAAAAAGCGATATATAGGTACATGTAGAACTTTTATCATGTTACAAATGTATGCAAACTCGAATGAACCAGTTTTATTATTGTATCACACTATATTGTGTCCTCCAGTTCGAGTTGACATTTCAATGATTTGATGTGTCTCCCCCACAGTTATATCAACGGAGAGAGAGAGAGAGAGAGAGAGAGAGAGAGAGAGTACATTACATTTAGCAACATGACATAACAACAAGGTTCATGCTTTATTAATGCTTTTAATCTGTCTATGAATGACAACAAACTCATTTCTGAACACAGCTCTGTTCTTGTAACGTTTTTTTCTTTAATTCCTAAAATTAAAGTTGTCAAATGAGTGAGTGATTTTGTCTTTGTCTTTTGTTGTTTGATTAACATTAATGATACAGACAGCATCCGATTTATTAGACTTTCAGAACCAAGATCCAAAAGACTTTAAGATCCAATATAGTGTATTAACACACTGCCGATTTTTTCCCAACAGTTTACATTCACTTAAGAAGTAACTGACTGTGTTCACACGAATACTCAGCCAGACCTGCATTTTGCATGTGCTGAGGTGAAGGGTTGGGGGGGGGAGGTGTATGAAAATGAATCATATGTAAATGAACCACATGTAAAATTACATATAAATGAATGATATATAAATGAATCATATATAAATCTTGCTTGGGGGGGGGGGG
>JAFFST010053790.1:189722-213571 GCA_022414735.1 Noturus placidus | reverse complement strand
GGGGTGGGAGGGGCTGTTATCGGGGTAAAAAAATGTGGATTCTGTATTGATATATCTTGTTGTACTCTGAAAAGTGTATGAGAATCAATAAAAATTGTTATGAAGAGAATATGAAATAGGCTGATGTGTGTGTAATCTACTGTATTTATTATCATAATGCAAAATAAATGTGCTTTGTCACTGAAAAAAAAAGACCTGCATTTTAACATGATATGTGTGTATATTTGTTTGACCGTCCAAGCCTAATAAGCTACTAAAGAGAACTCAATTCAGTATTTACATGTTGAGGGGGCTTTCTATTTCAAGTGTGTGAGCACAGAAAGCCCCTTGTCAGGCAGGGAGATTTTAATTAATTTCTTATCAGGGGAGATTTTAGAGTCTAATTCTAGAGTAAAAAAATTCTTAGGGGACCCCTCCAACCAGCGTTCATCACTATTATGTTATAAATAATTTGACACCAAGCAAAAATGTACACAAGCGAAACTTTTGTATGAATTTCAAATGTTCACATTAGTACAGTTTTCAAACTATAAATTCAAAGAACAATAAAACAATAAAACAAAATATAAATATGTAGAATGATAAAACATTGCAAAACACTTAAAATAAAAACAATAGAAACATAGTACACATTATATATCTAAAAACTGTTTTTTTTTTAGCTTTCTTATGGAACTAAACCCACATTATAAGGCCACATTATAAGGCCAGTGCTTATTAACACTCTTTCAGCATTGATTCTTTCAAATGCTGCTTACGGGCCTTGGCTAGTGCAAATGCTGCCACTATGTTGTCCATATCTAAGTTATTTATTGTTATACTTAAACAAACAGTTGTCATTATCTGATCCACTTACCACTGTCTTGCTTTCTTTTTTTTTCATTCTCCTTTTTTCTCTCTTTCTTTTGTCACTTCCTGATGGAAAAGTGTCCTCTTCATTTTCCTTTATTGATGTGGTTCTCTGAAAATATTACCACCAAAAAGTCGACGGGAATGACATGAGGACAAGAAGCTTACTGACTGTCATGTCATTGCACGTCATGCATTGTTACTGCAGTTGCCACCTTTTCAGACACTGTTGTAGAGTAAAGTTTGACAACCCTTGGGAGCCCCTTAATAGGCTGGGGCACCAAGCAGTCGCCTGCCTTACCTGTTCACAAGCTGCACCCCTGCTTGTTATCTTAATTTTATGTTGTTATTTATTCTTTATCTTTTTTTATGTTACAAGTCCGAGGTCGTTCATAATTGGACTCGAGTCTGAGTCTGGGATCGAGTACCCCAACTCTAGTTGTTGGTGCCAGAAGGGCTGGTTTGAGTATTTCCACTACAACAAATCAGGTTACATTGGACACAGGCTCACCCAAACTAGACAGTTGAAGAAAAAACATACATCACCTGGTCTTTTTCCAGTCTTACCTGTCTGGTTTGGTTTATTCTGTACACGTGATAGCCTCAGATTGTTGTTCTTGACTGACAGGAGTGGAACCTCATGTGTTCTTAAAAAGTGCTTATTTGAGATACTATAGACTTCCTGTCAGCTCAACCAAGGTTGGTATTAAATACATGTAATGTAATGTACATGTAATGTAGTGAAATGTTTTCCTAAGTTACTTGTCCCACAGTGCAATAAGAAACAGACCAACAACAACTACGGATATACACACTTAATAAAAATGGAATGTATAAAAAATTATAAAATACAGTAGACATAATAAAATCGAAAGACTGTAGAATAAAAATATAATGGACTGCAGTGAATATGATGTGAATGAATGTAATATTATAGAATAGGACGTGTTGAAGCAGATACACAGCATTGTAAAGTGTATATCGAGACTATACAATGTAAATGGTAAAAGGTCTGCAATTTATATTGCTTTTTTAACTTTAGCAGGTCTACAAAGCGCTTTACACTGTGTCTCATTCACCCATTCACACACACTCACACACCAGTGCACCAGGGCTTGCCATCAGTAGAAACTTGCATAGGTGTAACCACACATTCTTTGAGGGAGGGGTGGAATCGTGTCCCCCAATGTTGAAGAAATACCAATCTGTCCACCCCAATATACAGTTCAAAATATTTTCTATATGTCCCCGTTTAATAAACCCTGCCAACGGATCTGTCTTTTCTTCATCTATTCTATATATTTATGTATATTCCTTTTTTAATATATTTCCGTTTGTTAAGGAAAATAGGTGTGTGCCCCGCCTCCAGTTGTACACTTGGTTGCACCCAGACTAAACACTAGTTCGTTGATATATTTTAGCAGCTCAGTCTGTAAGAAATGGAGACAGCAGACACGTGTTGAAAAGTGCGTGTTGAAAATGGCGGCTGTGGCTCAGTTGGTGGAGTGGGTTGTCCACTAATCATGGGGTTGGTGGTTCGAATCCCGGCCCGGATTATCCCATGCCGAAGTGTCCTTGGGCAAGGCACTGAACCCCCGATGGCAAGCTAGCACCTTGCATGGAAGCTCTGCTACCATTGGTGCGTGAGTGTGCTCTCATTTGTAAGTCGCTTTGGATAAAAGCGTCTGCTAAATGAGTAAATGTAAGTGCAGCAGAACATACGAGCTTTTTTTCCGACAGTAAGTAACTAGATACCTAAATAGTAGGTAACCTTAGTTTAGTATAGAAGGCATCATACCACAGCTTGGTTTGTTCTTAAAAACATCAATTAACTGTTGATATTTGCACACCCATGAAGTCGGCTAGGCTAACGTCATTTCCGGTTAGTGACCCTTAACGTTACATTCACTTGCATATCCTCTTGCCGAGTTCGTTGGGCTGCCCCAATGTCCATACCATGGTTACACCCTTGGCAACTTGGGGTTCAGTGTCTTGCCTAAGGACACTTCAGTATGTGGAGACATGTGGGCCAGGAATTGAAAAGCCATCTCTAAAACTAGTGGACAACCTGCTCTACCACCTGAGCCACAGCCACACATTGAAATACTCAATGTGCAAAATTATCTATTATTTTTCTTTCACTATAGCGCAAATTGTTTTGTGTATGTGTGTTGTGTGTGAGGTAGGAACATGCAGACTCCTTGTTCAGTAGCCAGATTGCCTGAGGGCAGAAACATCTCCTGAGTTCCTTGTTGGGAGCACTATGAAGGCTCTGTGTTCAGAGGGGGCATTGATAATTCTCCTGGTCCTGGTCCTGCATAGCTGGGTGTAGATGTCTGTGATGCAGGGGAGATATGTTTTGATGGGCTTCTCTGCTGCGCTCACCACTCTTGACAATGCCTTTCGGTCCTGGGCCATGGTGCCGCTGAACCAGGCTGTGATGCTCCCTGTGAGAAGACTCTCCTCAGCCCCAGTGTAAAAAGTCCTCATCACGTTGTGGGAGACCTTGAACCTTGCTACGCATCATAGATGGTAGAGGCACTGGCATGCTCTTGTCGCTAAGCTGTTTGTGTGTGTTGTCCTGGAGAGGTCTTCTGTGAGGTCGACTTCTAGATATTTGAAGCTACTCACCCTCTCAACTGTGGCCCCTTTGAGCATCAGAATGATGATCAATGCAAAATCCATTCTCTTCTGATCTCTCTCAACAAGGTGTTTCAACCTGTAGACCCTCTATTCACAGAATGTATTTTTTTGTCTTTCGGACCATTCTGTATAAACTCTAGACTGTTGTGTATGGAATTCCCATGAGATCAGCAGTTTCTGAAATACTCAAACCAGCCCATCTGGTACCATCAACCATGACATGGTTAAAGACACAGATCACACTTTATGAATTTTAAAGCTCTGAAGCTGTTGAACTGAATTTGCATGATTGTATGCGTTGTGCTGCTTCTATTATAACAGCTATTATAATAATGAGGAATTAAATCTGGAATGGGATGTTCAGTAAGCACATATGGGTGTGATGGTCATGTATGCACAAACTTTTCACCGTATAGTGTAAGTAATTTATCTACAGTGACCCTGACCAGGATAAAGCACTTATTTAAGATTAATGAACGATACACTCCTATGTTACATAATTCCAGGTTGCTCAAATGAGAGGTAAAACCATCCATTCCCATGACTTTCTGTTGGGATACGATGGATAATGATTTGGAGCTGACTGAAACTGTCCGGGAAGGTTTCCAGTCATCTGGTGTTATAGCAGTGAATCAGCCACACTGCACTTGTGCTGTAATTTTGAAGATGTTTTGCCACCGAATGGAGACCAAGATGTGATGAAACATCGACATTAAAACAAACCCAGTTGCTTTGATTTGGGTTCCTTAACGGGTTTTTGCTTTGTAAAATTATTTCTAAAAGGAAAACTGTTTAATGTTGGGTTCTACACAGGAATTTTAAGGGTTTTCCCAGAGAGAAAAACTGAAGATGCTTTACACTTAAAGAATGTATTTTTTTTTCCCCCCTGAGTGGACGAAACTGAACACAGCATGAAAATTGGACTATAGTTTCTAAAAGAGTTGACATTTTGCTGAAATATACTCTGGGTTGAAGCATCATGTTTTGAGGTCCCCAGGCAGATGCTATCCAGTCATGTAGACCAGTGTTTCATAATCCTGGTCCTGGAGGATCACTACCCTTGGGTTCTCCAAGAACGTTTGCCTAGAACATTGATACATATTCTAAAATCTTATATGTTCTCATAAACACATGTTAAAGGGCCAATTTGTGTGTTACACACTCTAAAAACAGAACCGTTTTAAAAAAGCAAAAAGCAGCGCAATGCATCCTGGGACATCACATTTTTCACTGTTGATGTGCTGGAGCAACTAAACATCAAACAGAAGATGTCTATTAACTTTATTTAAAACATACATGAAATCACATTACAGAAATCCATGACCCCAATACTACTATCCAGGGCATCAGCAATGCATTCTGGGTCGAGCCAGGCTGGGGGTGAGAGGAATTTATCTAAAGAAAAACATCTGCTTTCTGCAATTGGATTTCTACAAAAGAATTGCTGAACCCATCATTAATTTATGAACATACGCTCGACACTGGCCTTGTGTATATTACAAATTCAACCTGTATTCCCGATGGCACGTCCAGAGCACCTCGACGTGAATGCTGAATTAAAAATGCATGAAGTGCTATAGAAATAAAGCTATTTTCTATAAAAAGATATAGGTTTTTGAGGTAAAAGTACTGTATGAAGATTATTTTGATTCATTATTTACATTACATTATTTGGCCATGTTGGGCGGGAACTCATTGACTTCAGTGATTGCCACTGACTTTATTATTTATTTCTTTATTTATGCTCCCATATATATACCTGTCAGCTTTTCTTTGTGTATAAACGATCATTTCTTTTCATGAGCAGAGGACACAAACGTGGCTCAATTAAAAATAACAGAAATAGTTATACTTAGTCAACATGCCAACCTTTAAACTTACTGTTCTATAACTCTATATTGAATAAGACATTTAGATCAATACCAAAAACTAATACACATTGAAAAAAAAAAAAACAAAAAAAAAACTACTTAACCAGGATATCTCAGTGACTTTTATTACACACACAGTCAGGTCTAAAAGTATGTTTTTATTTCATCAGTTATATAACAGTTATACCAAAGCGCTGTTGAATGCTCGATTCTTATAGGTCAGAAATTAATTAATTTACTATAACAGTAGCTCTGGTTTATATGAATGCACTCGTTCTAATATGTTATGGTTTCTATAGTAATAGCTTATTCACAGGGTCTTACGGTATACGGCAGATGCTCCACAGACTCTGAGTCTAAAAACTAAATCGAATTGAAAAACGTGTTTGTTTTGTTTTTAAAAAGACATAGCAAAGGCATACAATACAATTGTTGGTATGGTATAATTTTCAGTAAGATGTTTTTTTTATGATTTAACTATCTGAAGGAGTCTCAAGTGTCAAACCTAAAGTTTTCTGACTCAGGATTGATTGCATCAGGGGTCTTCAGTCTGATCTACAAAGGGCCGGTTTGGCTGCAGGCTTTCATTCCATCCAAGCAGGAGTCATGCCTGAGTCCACTTGTTTAATCAGTTGATCTTAGTCTCCAAGTATCTATCAAGTGGACCTCCAATTTGGCTGTAATGAAAGCCTGCAGCCACACCGGCTCTTTGCAGACAAGACTGAAGACCCCTGGTCTGCATTTTTTTTGTAAAGGACTTATTAAGAGAATAATAAAGAGAGGCTGGTGAAGAAAGAGCTGTTTATAGCTGCTATAACATATAACGCAAGAACGGGAAGTTACTTGGACCATGGATGCTCCAAAAATTTTAATGTAACTCTAAATGGATTAAAAAGTGTTGTTATTTTTCTAATTGTAATTGTAATTACAAACATTTTAATTGTGGTATAAGATGGGTTTCTCATAGAAGGGTTAGCTCTAGAACCTAGGCACATACTGTGTACTGATAATCACTCATAAATTTCCACTTGTGATGGCGCTTAAGAAATTGATATATTATCATTTAATAGATCGATATACCGCATCTGATATGCACAGTGAGTACAGTCTATGTGTAATATGTATACTGAGCTATAGTAAATAGTTAACTGTTAACTCAATGTTTTGATGTTTCTTTGCTTCACTTTTCCCCCTTTACTTTGTAAAAAACAGTATAAAAGAAATACAAAATGTAAGGGTTCTTTGAAGGACTGTGATTATGGCTATGAGTTGTTATCTGTGATTTCCAGCTGAATTTTATATTTGTTTTAATGACTGATGAAATAAAAACAGTCCTTGTTCACGGAATCAGACTTCCAGACCCAACTGTATACTTAACATCTTTATATTTTGCCAATTTCACACTAGGACTTTAAGAAGGATGCAGACAGGACGCCAATTTCTGTTGCAGTTGAACCGTTTAGCACCTAAGCTGCATTGCATTGCTTAATAATAATAATAATAATAATAATAATAATAATATAGAAAGCGTATAAAAGCAAACAAAGTGACAGATGAATAGAAAGTACAGCAGTTCATGTGGTGTAATCATTTTCAGTCTGAGTCTGGTGTCCTCCATAGTGTTGAGTAATGGGGGTGTAAACATTTGCACAGGTGCGGTCATCTAGGCTGAGAGGGAATACGGAAAGCCTTTTTTTTACCCTGAACAGAGAGCCTTTTTACTGTACCGTAAACTCAATTAAAGCATTAGAGCCATAAAAAAGGTCCTGAATTTGCAAGTGACTAGCATCTCTGTCGCAGCAAGGGTGGAGCTTAAATTAAACATGATCAGTCAATTTCCATCCAGACTTAAGAAACTTCTTCAATATTAAGTATGCTTAGCATAAAATACTGGTTTTACCACACAAAATAATTAAAATTAAATATTACATTTAAAAATGGGCTTGATTTTCTAGCAAACATAATAGCACAGCTTGTCATTTGTTTAAACTACATGATGTTAGTCTAACACTTGCTAGACAATACAATAGCCTAATATTAGCTAGCTTACTAGCCAGCATAGTTGCCGGTTTAAATTACATACTATATTAGCTTAAAATGGAAAAAAAAGCCATTTGTTTGAGCTACACACTGTTATTCTGACATAAGCTAGAGAGATACCTGGAGGGGTAATGTTAGCTTAACTAACTAGTTAGGTGGATAACATTACCTCAGTAATGCATTTTAATGACTTGCTAGGTTAGCATAATGCTAGACTTCTATGCTAAACCAGTATTTATGCTCAAGTGAATGAAAAGAAAGGTTGGGAATGATGTCATAAGATCAAATTTGATTGGTTAGCTATTCAAATTCAATGTGAAAATAATTACTTTAGCAATACTGAATGAAAAAAAAAAAAAAAAACAGTGTGTGAGACAGCGCATGAGAATGTGTTTGTGTGTGTGTGTGTGTGAGAGACTGATAAGATTTGCGAGAGACCAAGAACCCGTGAATCTTTGAACCATTTTCAGGATTTCGTGATTATGCCGGAGGTTTCTCATGGCTGTGCATTTATCAAACAGTTAAAAATCTTCAACAGGAGATTAAATTTACAGTTAAACCCATTTCTCGTTGCACACACACACACACACACACACACACACACACACACACACACACACACAAGGTATCACTACTGTATTTCAAAGATTGGCTACAATAAACCGCTAGAAATACGAGAGTTAATTATTCTGACTGTAGTTATAGATCAGAGTCGACTCAGGTGACTCTGTACAAACGCTCTACAAAGACAGCGCGCTCAGCCATAGAAAGGTCTAGAAAGATGTTAGAAAAGAAAGAAACTTCTCGCTGAGGTTCTTGAGGAGAGCTAAAGGGAAAGGTCTCATTTAATCATCGGGACATGCAATACTCTGAATCTAGGCTTCCCTGTAAAACGTCCTCAAGTCATGGCACAAAAAAAAAGTGTTCTCCTCAATTCGTAGGCCATGGAGAAGTGAAAGTAGCAGAGGTGAGCCGAACTTGTGTGATAAAGCACGATGAGGACGTAAACTCTCACTCTCGAGTGTGAATGTAGAGAGACCCAAAAGAGGAAGTGAGAGAGTGAGATCACTGTGTGTCTCTCTGTAAAACAGAGGACAGTATGCCCATCTGTGGTTTGTGTGTGTGTGTGTGGGTGTATATGTGGGTGAGCGTTAGTGTACGTGGGTGTTTGTGTTTGATGCCGTGCCTCCATGCTGTCACTGATGAGGATGAGGCAAGATTTTAAACGTCACACACTTATTTTCCTTTCCACTCCGTAGTTGGGAAGGATTTAGTTCTGCTTTCTCTCTCCCCCCGTGGCATTGTGTAACAGGAAGCCGGATTTATGACTCTTCCTCCCCTGTAGACACGGCAAGTCGCGCTGCCACAGAGAGATGATCGGTCAGTCCGGCCAGCTGAGTGATGAAACTGAACTCCTCAATGTCCTGTAATAGTACAACAACAAACATATGATGACTCACTCAGCACCCAGCTTTTTCAGGAAATAAACTGACCTTTACACTACGGCAGAGAGACTCAAACCGTCAGCCCTTCAAAACTGCATGTGGGTGTGGTTGAGAAGTGAGATAGGAAATGCCAAAAAAATAACAAATTCAAAAACCTGCCAACTTTTACACATTTTGAAGATGAGCTCCAGATGTTAACATGTGGAACGTACTCTAAAATACACCTAAAGAGCTGTCCCATATATTATTATTATTATTATTATTATTATTATTATTATTATTATTATTATTATTATTATTATTTCCCATAATAAAATTGGCAGATGAAACAATTGTCATTTGAGTGTCTCAGATATGAACTGACACTATCTGGAAGCCCCGCCCCCTTTCCCCATTTCACATTGGTAAAGTTTTGGATGGTGCTGATGGTTTTACAGATTTTCTAAAAACTACGAAGTGGGCCACATGAGGGAAAAGTCTCTATGTATGAGGAATGATGAATGCTTTCAAAAGCTCCTCTATTTTTTGTTATTTTGACATTTATCACACTAAATGGTTTCAGATCCTCAAACAAAATCAGACAAGGAGAAAATGAAGGAACAAAACGGTGTTTAAATGATCATTTCATTTACAGAACGGAAAAGCTTATCCCATATCACCCATGTGAAACTGGAATCGAACTGGCCTCTGTTAGCAACAACTGCACCCAAAAAGCTTCTGATAACTGGAGATCAGTTTTTCATATTGCTGTGGAGGAATTCTGGCACACTCTTCCAGTTTATTTGCTTTAGTCAGTCCTTCCAGGATCTTGCAATGTTATAAATCAACACAAAATCAAAGAAACTCCGAAATATTCGGAGGAGCTTGCAATTTTTCAAAATGACCGCAGATTTCAAGTCAAGTGGCTTTATTGTCATTTCAACCATATACCGCTGGTACAAGACGCCAGGACATGCCACATGACATCATCAAAATGCGCATACAGCCAAAGCCCTGTTCTATTCGTGTGCGTTGAACATGAGTACAGCTAAAAGGTCTCATTTACCAACAAACATCACTGTGAAAGAACGTGTACAACTATTTTGTGCAATTGCAATTTCGCCAATTCAAGTAGTTTTCCACAAAAAAAACAGAAGGAGTAAAAAAAAAAAAAAAACACAGCAAAAGCAAACATTTTTGGCTGTAACAATCACAAAAAAACCCCTCTGTGAAATCCTGTATTGATTAATTCAGCCACATTGGAGCGCTTTCGAGTCCTGCCACAGCAGGACTTTGACTAGACTTCTCCAAAACCTTAACTTTGTTTCATTTGAGCCATTCAGCAGTGAACGTGCTCATGTGCTTTGAATCATTGCCTTGCTGCATAACCCAATTACACTTTAGATCACAAACTGATGACTAGACAGTCTCGTTCAAGATTTTCTGGTAGAGAGCAGAATTCATGTTTCTATCAAGTATGCCAAGCTGCCCAGGCCCTGAAGCAGCAACAAATCCCCACAACATCACACTACTACCACCATGTTTGATTGTTGGTATGATGTTCTCATTGTTCTTATTGTCTTAGCTGTACAGATATAACTGGACCCATGTCTTCCCAAAAAGTTCCACTTTTGACTCAGCAGTCCACAGCCATGCTAACCCATTACAGTACATTTACATTTATTCATTTAGCAGACACTTTTATCCAAAGCGACTTACAAATGAGACACACTCACACACCAATGGTAACAGAGCTGCCATGCAAGGTGCTAGCTTGCCATCGGGGGCAACTTAGGGTTCAGTGTCTTGCCCAAGGACACTTCGGCATGTGATCACCCGGGCCGGGATTCGAACCACCAACCCCACGATTAGTGGACAACCTGCTCTACCGACTGAGCCACAGCCGCCCCTTACAACATACAGTATGTTCACATGTATGAACAACATACATGTTCCTCTTGGTTAGCAGTGGTCTTCACCTTGCAATTCTCCCATAGATACCATATGTCTCAGTCTCTAACAGTGGAATCAGGAGGAACGGTGAAATTAGGCCTGGCCATTTCTGGGAAGATTCCGTGTTTTCTCCATTTGGAAATAATGGCTCTCATTGTGGTTTGTTGGAGTCACATTGCCATAGAAATGGATTTTAAACGCTTTCAGACATAAGTATTTCTCAGCTATGATCAGGGCATAGTGTGCTGCTTGTGGAGACCTCTTAGCCTAATTCACATTGGTTCTATTTAAGGTTCTATTTAAGTGATTTTTAGATTGAACAAGGCTGGCAGTAATTAAGGCTGGGTGTGTCTACTCTAACTGAACATAATTATCAATTAAGTGTAGTTAACTGGTTTATTGAGTAAATAAGAAGGTAATTACTTTTTTTCACACAGGACCAGATGGTTTTGGATAACCATTTTCCTACAATAAATGAACTGATTATTTAAAAACTATACTTTGTGTTCTCTCAGGTTGTCTTTGTTTTGTATTCAGTTTGGTTTGAAGATCTGAAACATTCAAGTATGAACTACGTTTTCACAGTACTGTAGATTAATGAATTCTCAGCTCATATACTGGTACAATGTTCCATTTTTATTCACAAAATTCCAAAATTCAAGAAGTCACTTCAGGAACTCTGCATGCACGTGCAAACCAGAGGGCAGGTAATAAATAAATTTGCATAAATCTGTTTCAGTCATATTGATAGGTCTTATAATTTTCTCACATTATGACTTTTCGCAGTGATATTCTGATGTCTAACGCATTCAGAATCTGTGAAAAGGATTTCAAATTGAAATTTTTGCCCTTCAAGACTAAGAGAGAAATACAGTAGAGTGAGGCTGGTAAGGGAACTACAGTTTATGTATGGCTCCTATAATGTAAGTGATAACTTGTTTCACAGGATTAAATGTAACTATAAATGAATAAAAAAAAAGTACATCTTACTTTTAAATAAATAAAATAATTGTTCCTCACTCCTTTACCAATGAGGCTGTTCCTACTCCATGCCACAAGGTGGGAGCATTGAGCTTGAATAAAACTGACTGAAGTATATTACTTCTTCATACTGACCACTTTCCAGTCGGCGTGCACGCCTTCTTCTCTGTATAGGATGTAGTCGATCCTGCGTCCATTTCCCTTCAGCGGGATCTTACGTCCCTTCTGACTCGGACACTGGTTCTTACTCGCTGGGAAAACCAAGTACTCCTTTCTGCCTTCTTCATTCTCCATAACCCTGTTAGAAGAGGAATGCAGAGAGATAGTTAATCAGCAGTGGGTACATGTGTGCATTGGACATTTGCATCCACCCGGACTATGAAATGCCAAGTATTCATAGAAATGCCAAGCTTAAAAAAAAAAGGCTTAACGGAAATGCCAAGGATTTGGAGAAATGCTTTGAAAAGTTCTTTCATTTGTCTGAACTGTAAAAGGTGGTACAAGGCAGAAGAGAAAATGCAACACAAAAGAGATGTCCTATGGAAAAGTCCACTATGGGATATCAGTGGGCACTGGATTCAAGGGTTCATTGGATAATTAAGGGTTTCCAACAAATGGTTCCCAGTTATTACATACACTCTTAAAACAAACAAAACAAAAAAAAAAAACGGTTCTTCAAGGGTTCTTTATAGGTGCAATGGATAATTAAGGATCTTTAGCTACTGAAAAGAGTTCACAGTCAATACTTACAGTATAACTTAAAGTGGCTCTTTTTTCTTGGTCCAATGGTTCTATAAGTGTTCGTTGGATATTGAATGATTCTTAGCTTCCAAAAATGTTTCCCACTTAATACACTCTTGGGGGAAAAAAGGATTCTTCTATGGTTCTTAAAAAGTTCATTGGAAAATTAAGGGTTCTTAGTTTCCAATAAATGGTTCCCAGTAAATACATACATACACTCTTGAAAAACAGGGTTCTTCTGTGGTTCTATAAAGGTTCATTGGAAAATTAAGGATTCTTAGTTTCCAAAGATGGGTTCCCAGTTAATACATGCACTCCTCAATAAAAGGGTTCTTTAAGGGTTCATTGGATAATTAAGGGTTCTTATAACAATATAAATACATACACACACAAAAAAGAAGTTTTACAATACACTTCACACACTCTAGGGTCCTTCACAGAAACTTTAATGGTTCCCCCATGAAGGAAAAGGGGGTGGGATTTGTTAGAATGTGTGTGTTGGTGTGTCTCCAAGCCTTTGTGTTGAACTTTTTGATCATGCCATCATGTTGTGCTTACTATTGAACTTAACACTGGGTGAAGGTGTGTGTGTGTGTGTGTGTGTGTGTGTGTGTGTGTGACTTACTTTTGTAGACTCTCCGGCGAGCTGACTTCTTCATCATACAAACCACTCGTGTCCAGCAGGGTACCTGTGAACACACACACGCACACACACACACACACACACACACACACACACACACACACACACACACACACACACACAAAGGGTTGAATGATGCAAAACTGACTTTTTGCGACCTTGTGAGGCCGTATTTAGCCGTTTAACACCTGCATGAATGTTCTGCATGAACATTCATGACTAAGATGTGAACATTCAAGATTTGTTCTCAGCATTCAAAATGAGAGATGATGCGCTCATTACAGGAACGCCAACCGTCATATTTTTTCTGCAATCAGTACCCCTCTTTTGCATTAAACTAAACGCCTCGGCAGACACTCCAGTCATGACGAGAACACAGATCTGGCATCTTTGTGTAATTAGGACCCGTTTAGGGCTTGCGCTTGAGACACACGCGTGGGCATCGCACCACACTCAAATGAGCTCGATGAAGCCGTGAGTCATAATTACACTTCCTCTATCTCTCGTTATGCTAAACATCTCAGGGGCTTTTTAAAAATTCACCCTTACAGGTCATTCTTTCAGTTCCTCAGTTTCTTACTTTGTCCATTTTCTTTTAGTGGGCTATTATTAACAGATTAGACAGTTCCTTATACAATGTGTGATGTGAAGCAAGACTGAACAGATGAATCCGAATCGCTAAAAATAAATTAAATAATGCATATGTATAAAAATATATAACACTTATAAATGCATAAAATTTGGTCTTATCAACACCGAAACGTCCCCTATAGGAAATTTCCTACAGGAAACGTCCCCTATAGTAAATTTCCCCTATAACAATATCATAAGAAAGAAGTAGGTGAGAGCTTGAAAAACTGTGAAGGTTCTCCAAGATACAACTTCATAAGGTTTACTTTTATGCTTTTATAGAAAATTTTGAAATTGGTGGAGTACTCTCTCTCTCTCTCTCTCTCTCTCTCTCTCCATATATATATATATATATATATATATATATATATACATACATATACAGTATACTATACATGTAATTAAAAAAAAAAATAAGCATTTTTATTGCACCTTGTTCTTATTTCTTAGTTTTCTAGTTTTTCTTTCTCTTTACATGTAGTTTACATTTTAGTTTAATCTTGTGTTTGCGGTGTCTACTGGTACTTGGACCCCTATTATAAGTTTATAAGGATAAGGAGGAAGAATGGTTAAAAAGAAAAAGAAAAAAAACAACAATTGCACTGTAGCACAAACACAGAGACCTATATGTATTTACAAATTCAAATAATTGACAGTTTTCAATTTCCAAATGTACTCCTAAAGATTAGGAGTTCTCTTGGCATTTGAGTGGATCAGTAATGAAAGCTTATAACAATTGGTTTAGCGTTATATTTGAAGTTGTAAGCCTAATAAATGTCACATATGTACTGTAGGTGTGTCACAAACAGACTTGCTGTTGGGGTTATCTATTAAAAAAATGGACAAAAAGACACAGCTGAGCTAAAAATTTAGAAATGAGTTGAAGCTACATAATCAGTTTCTTCCTCAGCACAGAGTTTGGTGTCACGCTACAGCATCAGAATCAGATAGAAGGCGTGGTTTGGAGTTTGAAGGTGGAGCTGTACATTTTGATGCTAAAGTACAGGGGGAAATGAACCAAACTTGAAAAAACACCGTAGCTGAGCTGATTAATGTATATAAAAAATTCTTAGCTGCAGTTCAGTGAATATATGTTTATAAAACTTGTACCTATGCAACGTCTGTGACAGATCCAATCACATGCATTTGTGTACATTATTTGGCTGAAGGCAGCTCATCGGACCACAGACTAGCTAGAGGGCTAGGCCACCATGGAACTAAATATAAGCAAAACAAATTGTTGTATCGATAGCCATGAACTAATAATTAAAGCACCTTTTCAGCGTTTAAAAGGTAACTGTTGTCAGTCATGTTAGCTCTCTATTTGGATCTATTATACGAAGTTGAATTGAATGTAAGCGGAGCTTCACACATTTTAATTGATGCGGTAGTTTCAATTTTCCATTACTTAGCTACATTAGCCTCGTAGCGCCAGCCATGTTAGAGACCAAAATGTCTTGGCTGATGGACTCCATTAGTATTTCCTGTCCCAAAACAGAGTTGTGTTCCTTTAACAGACTCTTCAGGGAAACAGAACCGTTTCACAGTTCTGGAGAAAAAAAAAAACCCAGCAAGGGCTAAAACTAACAAACTCAGCAAACACTGCTTTTTTTTAAATTCAGAAGGTTTTGGCAGCCATGTTGTTTTCCCTGAACAGGCCGAGATCTCCTGAGGCTCTAGACTCAAAGGGTGGTCAGTGTTTAAGGCAACTGGACGTGAGCCACTGAAACACCACTACCGCCGTTTAGGGACCCGTCTGTTTGCGGAGCATGCTGGGAAGGCAGCGTCTCCACTGGCGCTTCCTGCCAGCTCATCTCACACACCATCTGCGGGGCAAGCAGAGCCTGCGGCACGTCTAAATTTGCTCTATGTGCTCAAACACACACAAAGCATAAAGCTCGGAAGAGCTCTTGAGCAATGTGTAGAGACGACATTTTCTTCACACTTAAAAAAAAAAAAAAGCTTATTTGTCTTGAGTATCCTTCCCAACTTTCCAAGAACTACACTCTTATCAAATTTTGAACCCTTTTAATGAAAGGACCACCCTGAACGACAATAAACACATGATCTTCAACTTTATCTGAGATTGATTGATTGATTGATTGATTGATTGATTGATTGATTTACTTTCACTGACTTTGTTGGCAATGTTGCTCTATTTTCACTCTGGTTAACACTTTCCTACATTACCCACAATGCTATTCTACCTGCTAATCGTGTTGCCGTAGAGTGGGATTTTGCCCTCGCTTAATGTTTACCATGTCAAACAGAGCACTGCAGCGGTGCTTTAGTCCTTTACTCTGTCCAGCTTTCTCACCTCCTCGTCTGTACGCTCATCATCTCGTAGATCGCTAACTAGCTGGGCCAAGTCTCTTCCATAAATGTGTCATATTACTGCATGGCATTCTAGTTTCCACAGTGTATCTACTACCTCTTCTCTAGATTTCTCATCAATACGACATTGAATATGACACCACTAGAAAATTGCGAGTGGGAAAAGAAGCTCTTTTATGAGCGAACAGTGAAACTCAGCTGCTATCACTTAAGTTTGAGATTGCTTACAGTTTTCTTATATTACTTAATGCTTAATTGAAAAATACTAGGTATATAAAAAAAAATTATTAGTAAGTCACTGTTAGCTGACACTAAAAGGATAACGTGCTGTACAGAGAGGTGAGAAAGTAAACAAAAAGCAGCCCGTTTTTAATCTATAAATGTACTGTGAGATGAAGGAAATGGAAACTCCTCTGATGACGCGTGACGTCTAAAAGCAGGTCACAGTGTCAGTAATAAGCCACAGGAGGGCAGTAATACGTCAAGCAAGTGAGAGTCGACTCACCCAAAGCCCACGGTTTGTCCTCTCCAGGCCCCAGACGACACGGATCTCTGTACTGAGTAAATATAGCGTGCTGCTGCTCCAACTTATCCTCTAAAACAAAGAAAAACAAAGGAGAGAAAGAGAGATAGAGAGAGTGAGAGAGAGAGAGTGAGAGAGAGAGAGATAGAGAGAGAGAGAAGCACTTTAAAACAAAATACTGCCTTTCTCTATCTTTTCAAACATACAATCAACTGGCGTTTGGTTCTAGAGTTGAGAGAAAGGAGGCTGTTGATACGTCTGAGAAGGAATGATCCACTTAATTAAGCTGAAAACTCCCCTCCAGTCAGCGTGGAATCGAACGGAGCCGGGGGAGTTTGATGCCAATGAGGCATCGATGTTTGTCCAAGTGCTCAGAGCAAGCCTGAGACACAGCTCGAAATAAAAAAAGCAGTTCAAAGAATTTGTTTCAAATTGCTGTTATATAATTTCCTGGCCATGCTTATTAGTATTGTATTTAATAACAGTTTTGCTGCCATATTAGGGGTCCAAGCACTGAATGTTGTTTTTGTTGGGATTTTTATGTATTTTTATACGTGCTTGGATTTTTATGGGTCAAGCACAAAGCATTGAAACCCTACTGATTTTGCTCAGGATTTTAAGGGGCCAAGCACTGAGACAATAACTAAAAAAAGCTATTCATTTCTTATGTGGGGGTTAATTTTAGGGGTCCAAACAGAAAAGGTGCTAAAACCTTATTGCTATTTATAGGATTTATATGTTTGGTTTGTTATAATTAAATAACCAATAAATCCCAAGCTATAAAGTAGCTTGAACAATCATGTACTAATCCCTGAATTAACAATTACTTTAATATGACCTAATGATGCATTAAGGGATGTATTAATCACTAACTAATGAGGAACTAACCTTAACTATAATGATAATGAGTCTTTATTTATCACATATACATTAGAGCACAGTGAAATTCAGCATGCCAGGATGTTGGGGTCAGAGTGCAGGGTTAGCCATGAGAACGTGCAGAGAGGGTTAAGGGCCTTGCTCAAGGTACCAATAGTGGCAGCGTGGCAGTGCTGGGGCTTGAACCCCCGACCTTCCAATCAGTAGGCCAGAACGTTCCGATCAGAGCCTTCCGATCAGTATGTCAAGCCACCACTGCCTCAACTACGATATGAATCACATGAATTCATGTGTGAATAACCACCACCTTAACTACATGTTAGTATATGTTTGTTAGTTAAGGTATTAATGAACACTTTGGAGTAAACTATGGAAAGTAATCCAGCACCATCCATTGTTGTTTGTGATGTAGCTGCAGCTGGAAAATTTTACAAACAATTTTAAAATGTGCACGTTTGATTCTGAATTCGGAGTTCAATGGAGTAGGACGTGAAGTTGGAGGCTCCTATACTATAGATATGACTCCGTTTCCTTGTCTACACTTTTAACTTTGTGGTTAGTTAAAATGTCTGGAAAGAACACAAAAACCCGTGGCACCATTCAGACACGACTGAGGCCTAGAGTGTGCGCCGCGAGCGAGTCCCCTTCTTCCCCAGAATTTGCGTCGCAGAGTGGCGACCCTGACTTCGCCGCACTCCGATTTGAGTTGTTGGAAGGACATTGCTGATATTTTTTTTAAAAAGAAGCTCCAGGAGACTTTTAGGGATGCGCTGTCTGCTATCCAGCTTGACCTGCAGGCCGTGAAAACACAGCTGGCTAGTGATAAAGATGCTACTGAGGCTACCATATCAGCACTGAAAGGTACTGTTGTGGAAATGGAGCACATGCTCTCCAGTTGTACCAATGACATAGCACACATGAAGACTACTATCGAGTTTCTCACTGCGACCGTGACCGTGACTCGCCGTGTTTAATGAGGTTCGTCAACTTTGTGGTATTGAGGGCGCTCGCTATGGAATACTTCACCCAGCTCGGCTTCCCATTACATATAACGGTGTTCAGAAGGACTTTATTTCAGCAGAGGAAGCAGGAGACTATGTTAAAGTCTTGATATTGGGGTGAACTGCATCACCTACACAGAGGCGTCTTATTCGCTCTTCTTTTATTTTTATTTTATTGCACTCGGCCTTCCAGCTCTACAGTATTTGGATTTTTATTGAAGATATTGTTGTTACTTCGCCTAAATTTTCTGGTCTTACTCCTCTTAAATCTACTTCTGTATTGATGTGGTTCTCTGTTTTGATGCTCTGACTTGGTTAGAGTTTCTGTTTATTTAATTGTATTCGTGTTTTATTTCCTCGGCTTTACGTGCTACACTGTTATATTATTTGTTACAAGTCTTTAAAAGTTTAGGACATTATATTTGGTATTGTGCACAGACTGCTTATCAGACTTGAAGTCAGTCGGGGTTTTTTCTTTTACTGGAAATTTTTGTCTTGGTCATTTTGTTGGTTAGCTCAGCTTACTCTCCGAGTTATTTTCACATTACAGACAACTTTTGGTTATTGTGGGAAACACTGCTGTCTAATTTGTTTAATGGAGACTTTGGGTGTGTGTTTGATAGATTGTGAGCGTAAACAAGACATGCCAATGCTTTGAAGGATGTGAATTGGAACAGAGTAATGTTATTCAATTGCAAATCTGTTTTTAGAGGATTTAAACCTAACATGGTGAACAAATTATATTATAGAATTCAGGCAATTTTACTGGGGTTATCACATACAGTGTGGCAAGTCATAATCTGGAAAGACCTTTGTAATACTACAGTATAAAACTGGATTTAAACACAAGCAATGAAAAGGAATCACATGTAAATGAATCACATGGAAAGGAATCACATGTAAATGAATCACATGGAAAGGAATCACATGTAAATGAATCACATGAAAATTAATAAATAAAAGAAAATGTGCACATTTAATTTATATTCTTTCTTAAAGAGTGGGTTTGATTTCTTCATCCCAAAGTGTTCAATAATACATTAACTAACAAACATGTACTGACATGTAGTTAAGGTTCTTTATTAGTTCTTGATTAGAACATGACTTAACTGACCTTTAGTTAAGTATAAGTGCACGATTATTCGTGTACTGTTATTGTAAAGCATTGCCAAGATTTCAAGACATTACGTCAACATGACGACATGATATCTTAAATAATAACAAGTTGATAAATTGAAATAACAGCACAGCATTTGAACTCTATTTCACTACTTGTGGTCCAGGGCTTTCATAACTTTTCCTGTCAATGCTATCGCTGGAAAAAGGAACCTCTGCTGGGCTTCCCCTCTCTAAATGACTGTTAATTAAAGCTAAAAGCAATGTACTAGATTTGGGATGGGGTATAATTAAAAAACAAAAAGTGAAGTTAATATTTTCCAGCAGTGAACTTACCTGAGGAGCAGTTATCAAAGTTCAGGTCTCCAAGGATGACGTCAAAGGCCACCTGGTCCTCCATACCTTTCTCCTGACCTGCAGATTGAGACGTGGCCCTCCTAAACTCAGCGCCCCACTGCAGCAGCAGATCTAACTGCTCGCAACGCACCGACGCATCGCCTGTACGAGGCCGAGAGACACAATGAGGCAATAACAGCTTTGATCATTCACTTCTTAGTCATTTCTACACCGTTTAATCTGACCATGGGGTTTGGTAATAAATGTAGAATCGTTATAGTGTAGTTCCTTATATGTTAAATATTATATAGGTGTATAAAAACTCTCAAAGAACATCATTGCTTGGAGGCATGTCCATGTTTAGCCGAGAGAAGACTCAGTGAATGCAATGTGGTTATTAGTCAGAATTCTTTTGCGATCATCAACGTTCATTAAAAAGTGGAACTGACGCTGTGGGCTAACCAGTTTAGCAGCAATTTGAGAAACAGATGGGAACTGGTGATTAAAGAGCAACCTCGTAATACAGGCTACTTTACAGGCGTAGTGCTAAATTTCAGTCTAACACTACCCCCTGGTGGGACCCTGGGAATTTTCAGTATACTTCAAGCAGGACAGACACAGTACTGTACATCCAATGCTGTATATAGGAGAAAGAGAGGGAAGAGAAAGAGCATTAAAGGGAAGGGGAATATTGGAAAGGAAAGGTACTGATAGGGCAGGCCATGACATGCAAGAAGGGAAGAAAAGGGATGGGAAGGAAAGGAGAATGGTAGAAAGGAAAGGGAAGGAAAAGAAAGAAAAGGAAAAGGAGAAATGTAGAAAAGAAATGAATGGAAAGGGAAGGAGAGGAAAAGGAGAATGGTAAAAGGAAAGGAATGGAAAGGGAAGGAGATGGAAAGGAGAATGGTAGAAAGGAAAGGAAATTAAAGGAAAGGAAAGGAAAAGAAAGGTAAATAGAGAATAACTGGAAAAGAAAGGGAGTAAATGTAAAAATGCAAGCTTTCTTAGTCACTAAGCACAGCTAAAAGAAAAACAAGAGAGCAAGAGAGCATATTGGAATGAAAGGTGCAGCAGGCCCATAGCATATTTCAAAGTACATATTTCAAAGAGCTCCTGCTGTCTGTGTGTGTGTGTGTGTGTGTGTGTGTGTGTGTGTGTGTGTGTGTGTGTGTGTGTGGGATGTAGTGTGTCTCTGGGCGTTAAGGTGAAATCAGGCCGTATTTAAAGACAGAAAGCCCATGAGTCACGGCTGTGGTGTGAGCTGAGACTGTACATGTATGATTAAAAAGCGACACAGAGCTGCCTCTGCACTGTCACGCCTCAGATCTGCTTTATATAACGCTAACGTTCATCCATTCAGAACAGCATGAATCGTGTAAAAGCTGCTCCTGATGGTGACTGAATGAATCCGAGCTTCTCTGTATCGTTCTGTAAGTCTGACACACGCCTGGATCTTTTAATATTTTTTAGATTAGTATTTGTAAACATCATCAAATCAATTTCCTTTGGCACTGTGTTTCGCTCTTACCCCACCACGATTTTCAGTCACAGTGAAGGAGGTGTGGCCTCTATGCCTGTCAGTCACAGTGATTGGAGGAGTGGCCTCTCTACTTCTCATTCATAGTAAAGGTAGTTTGACCTTTTTATTACCAGTCACAGTGAAGGAGGCTTCTACCTTTCGGTCACAGTAAAGGAGAAGTGGTCTCTCTACATGTCAGTCACAGTGAAAGGGGCGTGGCTTCTGAAGAAGGTGTGGTCTCTCTACATGTAGGTCACAGTGAAGGAGGCATGGCTTCTCTACATGTCAGTCACCGTGAAGGAGGTGTGACCTTACTACATGTTAGCCAGATAAACAGAAACGAGGACTCTCTACTTGTCAGTCACAGTGAAGGAGGCGTGACCACTCTACACGTCAGTCCCAGTAAAGTGTGGGAATAAATTTAAGACACAATTACGTATAACCACTTTCGGGAAGGAGGAGGATGGCTTCACGATTGCCAATCCCAGTGAAGGAGTTGTCTGAATACCTGTCAGTCACAGCAAACGAGGCGTGGCCTCTGACTTGTCAGTTACATTGAAGGAGACATGTCCTCTTTGCTTGTCCATCATGGTGAAGAAGGACATACACACACTTACAAACACACACATGTGTGCGAAAGGATGTAGGACTACAATGGCCTTTTATTATTGAGTAAAAGCATAACAGCAGCTGAAAAAGCTCTCTTTCTCTTGCTCTCTTTCATTTTTCACGCATGAGTCGGGAATAGCTGAGTGCGCTGTAATTAGCATCGCTAGCAGACGTGAGTGTGTGGGGCTCCAGGAATAGCAGGGAGCTCTGTCTTCCCTACGTCCACAACCTTTAAATAGCAGTACTGACGCTGAACTCGGTCATGACCTGTCGCCATGGTTACGTGCCACTGCAACTTGTATGAGCGTGTGTGGTCTATGATCATTAATCTGTGCAGAAAGTGAGAGCAGATCGGTGTGTGTGTGTGTGTGTGTGTGTGTGCGCGTGTGTGTGTCATAGCATTGTGAATGAACAGAACAAGTGTGCAGTGTGTGTATGTGTATGTGTGTGTGTGTAGCTGCTTTTTGATCCAGTCATGCAGCATTTTGGCTTTTATCGCCCATACACACACACACACACACACACACACAAATCTAAAGAAATTATAATTTAATTTGTGTGTGTGTCCACAGTCACTCACCTTCGATAGCGTGAAGGTGGGTGCAGGCGATGTATCCCACAATTCTCTGCTCCTGATGAGAGGTGCCCACCTGGACCTGTGGAGATAAAGGGTAATAAGGCTGTCTGAAATTGCACAGCATGATCTTCGGACATCTTCGGAGCTGTCATTTGATTCTGTCATGTTATGCATTTCCTTTTAAAACAGGAAGTCTGAGTAACGGCGTGTTGAAGTGATTGATTTACACAACAACCAGTACCCTCAGAGATACAGTAAGCCACATCCCTACCATATCTAAACAAACCTGACAGTAAAGAGCAGTGAAGAGTTTAACGAGAGCCTTTAAACAACTGTGGAGGATTTCTAAAATCTGCCACCTTTACCCACGCCAGGACAATTCCCTAGACGACAACATCACGTGTGTGACAGTACAGTGAAAGTCTTTTGTTCACATATCCGGGCTTGTGAGGAAGTTGGGGTCAGAGCACAGTCATGACACAGCACCCCTGGAGCAGAGAGGGTTAAGGGCCTTGCTCAATAGTCCAACAGTGGCATTTTGGCTATGCTGGGTCTTGAACCCCCGATCTTAACTATTGAGCCACCACTGCCCCACCTGACACCACTACGGCACCCATGGTGGTAAAGACAAATATAATAATATGTCAGTCTGAGGTAGCGACACTCCAGAACTGAACAGCTCCAAGTTGGTAAAACACCTCTCCCAAAACTCCCAAATGGAAAAATGATTAATGTGCAGGAAAACTCTCAGCCAAAAAGACACAAAGGAACCATATTTACAGCTAATGAACTGTTGCTGTAGAGCCAGGCACTCCTCTGGGGGATGGGACACATATGCTTTATAGAGAGCATTTCATTGGAGAAACACAAGACTATAAAATTTTCAAAAAGAATATCTCCATAAGTTAGTGTAGACATGATGTGCCGAGGTGGGGTGTGGGGTGTGGGGGGTATGAAAATGAATCATATGTAAATGAACCACATGTAAAATTACATATAAATGAATGATATATAAATGAATCATATATAAATTTTGACAGGGACAAAAAGTTCTGAAACACCAATTTTGATTTCATGGCCACTTTAAAACTTAAAAGTGGATATATGATTTACATAAGAACAAGTTGTTCACATTGCTAATGCTCACATGTAAATTAGCATGTAACCCCCCCCCCCCCAC
>JAFFST010053790.1:151657-164236 GCA_022414735.1 Noturus placidus | reverse complement strand
ATGTTCCGAAACACTTAAGTGTGACAAACATGCAAAGGAACAGGAAATGAGGAAGGGGGCAAACACTTTTTCACACCACTGTATGGAGTTCAGCCCGTTCCTTATGTTGTAAAAAAAATTTCCATCCAACAATCGATTTTCGTATCGCTGATCCTATACACGGAGCTCAGGGCGCAAGCAAGAGGACACTCTGGACAGGGTACCAATCCATTCAAGGGCACAATCGCACACACATTCACACACTACGGACAATTTGGAGATACCAATCAATCCACGTTGCATGTCTGCAAACTGGGGGAGCAAACCAGAGGACCCGGAGGAAACCCCAGAAGCATGTGGAGAACATGCAAACTCCTTACACACAGGGCAGAGGTGAGATTCAATCCCCGAAAGTGCGAGGCAAATGTGCTAACCACTACGCCACTGTGTCCCCCGTGGCAACAGTTAACTGTTGTGTTACAAAGAAGATAATTGGCCCTTGATCAATTCTCAAATGATGCTCAAAATCCATGTTTTGGATAATTGATTTCAGAAAAAAAGCACTGATAATGTGAGCAGTGACATCCTTCATGGAAAAGCAGTTTGATCTTTTATGCAATAAATCAAAGCAAGTTCAGGAAATATTCAGTATTCAGCTGAACATATGGCGTTCAGCCTTTTCCTTATGTGATTCCTTTATATGATGAAGCCAGTGTATACTAACAATCCAAAGAGATGACTAACATTAATATGGACCTTTTGCAGCTTAGTGTACAGTATGGATTTGACATTGGGGTGTGGGTGTGGGCCCTGGAGACCCAGCAGGTTTCAGGTTAGGCATTAGCTATTTTCTTTGCTCTACCTAAGACTATGTTTTCAGTGGACACACACAGGCAATTAAACAAACTCTGCGTGATGGAGCACCACTGTGTCCTTGAGCTGCACTACAGTTCTTTCACCTGCAAGCTGAGCCAGCTGTGTCTACAGGCGTCTGGATTACGCAGGTAGCCATCAACATTTTTACACCGAACAATTTTTAACACTAACATAAACGGCATCCTGTTTTAAACATTTACTAGAAATTGAAACATGGTATTTAAAGACTGGGACAACAAATAAAAACAAGCTGTAGCTGCTGTTTAAAAGGGACGTTTGGCATAAAGACAACAACACAACTAGCAATGTACTTTTTCTTGATTACACTGATGACATTGCTCACTCAGTACCGCTGACATAGTCGTACACATTTCTTGTTTCTCCGTATCAGGAAGGACAGCAGGTGATTTAGACCAACTGCCTGCATTGGGAGACAGCTCCAGTGAGAAAGACCAGTGAGGTGAAAATGAAGTGAAGATACAGATTAACACTCCATCAGTGAAACTACCTGAGATGTGCACTTCAGACAGATATGCTCTTCCAGAACACTGATGAATGTGGACAAACACGTCATTTAATAAAAACTGGTGCCACTGATAATAAGTCACGCCACGCCGAACACTAGGGCACTACACAACAGCTATTGTTTACGTACTACACTCAGTAGATGGTTGTTTGAGATAATAGGTCTGAAACACACAATCTAACTGTAACCATGGCTGTATCGATTTGTCTTCGATTATGTATCCATCTTATGTACGCCACAAGTGTTCTAGCGGCTTGTGCATTAGGCGTCTGCATCTAGATTCCTGCAACGCTGCTTTATTCACTTTGTTTAGTGCACTTTATTCCAACAAAACCTTGTCTGAAAATAACAACACTTGAATTCAAACAATTTTGAAATGCTGAATACTTGCGTAACGATAAGTTTAAACAACGGAATCTGTATTTGAATGCTGGTGTCTGAGAATAATAGTGGGCCTTTTTTACCGAGGTCACTAATGTCACAGTGGCTCCTGAAAGTCCTGACATCTGTCACCAGAGGTCATTGTCAACGATCGTTACAGTTACCTTTCTATTGTTCTCTTATAGATGTTCACCCATCACCACTGGGCTTTATACTGTAGGTCTGACATCATGACATGCAGCATTTTGAGGGAATGAACTGCCTTATTGTTTGCTTGAGTTATTTACATCTAAGGTCAATGTGAAGCAGACAATGCAAACTGGTCTTTTGGTTCGGTTGTGACAGATATTGCTACATGACTTAGCACAAATGTTGTTTTTTTTTTTGAGAGAGAGAGAGAGAGAGAGAGAGAGGTAAGAATAAACTTTATATAATGGTAAAATGAAATAGACCTGTCCAAAGTAGTGTATGAATGGGTGTGTGAATGTGTATGTGATTGTGCCCTGAGCTAGGCTCCAGGTTCCCCGTGACCCTATCGGATAAGCAGTAAAGAAAATTAATAGATTGATGGAAAAATTCAATATTTTGGAGAGTCAGTCTAATTACAAATATATGTTAATTATCTATAGGTTTATTCCCTCATAATTTATGAGTTTATTTCTCAAGCAATTACAAAGTCCAAAAAAAATTCACAAATCAACAGGTTCACCAAATTTAACCTGTTTTTAAAAGCACACATTTAAACAGTCTGTTATGTAACATATACTTAGCTTGCTAGCTACTTTGTCCTTCAGTTCATCCAGTTGGACAGTTGATATTAACACTAAATTATTAAAAGGAACAAAACTTTAGAGTTGATTTAGTCATTTGCCATCACTTAGACCTTTATTCTGGCCTTGCATGAATCATCCGACCCATCACTGTGATGTCCTAACACAGTAACTACTAGTTGTGTGTGTGTGTGTGTGTGTGTGTGTGTGTGTGTGTGTGTGTGTGTGAGAGAGAGAGAGAGAGAGAGAGAGAGAGAGAGAAAGAGCATAGGAGAATGATGCAGAGTCTAGATCACTAACGTAATTAGTTAATTCAAAGTTGCTAACTGAGCAGTGTTATAAGTAAATTCCCAAATAACAGCAGTGAAAATGCTGAATGCAAACTTTCTTAGACATCACCATGAAGAAAAATGTAATGTTTCGTGTTTTATTAGAATCCAAGCCATTCAACGTCAGTTCCATCTCAGAGACTTTGTTTCCTTTGTTGTTACCATGTTGACTGTTATTCTTTTTTATTTAATGTACAAACAAGTAGTTACAATGGGTATAAAAAGTCCTCACACCCCTGTTAAAAGGGTTTTTTGACAGGTTTTTGTAAATGGTGCACTTACATCCAAAGTGCTTTACACTGTGTCTCATTCAGCTATTCACACACACTCACACACCAATGGTAGCAGAGCTGCCATGGAAGACGCTAACTTGCCATCGGGAGCAACTTGGGGTTCAGTGTCTTGCCCAAGGACATTTCGGCATGTGGAGTCATGTGGGCCAGGAATCGAACCGCCAACCCTACGATTAGTGGACAACCCGCTCTACCAACTGAGCTACAGCCGTGATGTAAAAAAAAAAAATTCAACCAAGATAAATCATGTCAGAACTTTTTCCACCATCATTGTGAAATTACAACGTATAAAAACTGTGAAAATCAAAGGGGAAAAGAGTTACGATAATCTAGTTGCATAAGTGGGGAATCATTTGGTAGTGTGCTTTATTTTTATGCACCAAACATACCTTTTGGAATTATGGAATTATTCTACTTTTTGGAATTGGTCTCATCAGACCATAACACATTTTGCCACATGGTTTGGGGAGATTTATTTGGGCTCGGATGTTTTTTTTTTTGAGAAAGGGCTTCCGTCTAGCCTCACTACCCCATAGGCCAGTCTTGTAAAGAATATGAGACATTGTTTTCACATGCAGTGAATAATCAGTACTTGTCAGATATTCCTGCAGCTCATTTAATGTAGCCTTAGGTCTCTTGGTAGCCTCCCTGGTAAGTTTTTTTCTTGTCCTGTTCTTGGTGATGTCACTGTGTTGCCCCATTTTTGCTAGTTGATGATGGCCTTCACAGTGTACTCTTCTGGTTGATATCTTTCGACAAGTGAAATACCATGCATGCTTTGTAAGCTCTGTGTGGATCATGGCTTCAGTGGACAATCCTACAGAAACAGCTGATTTTTATTTAGGGGTTAATCAGAATAGTTTCATTGATGGCAGCTGTATGATCATTAATTTTGTACATGACATTGAATGAGATCGGTTCATTCTGAACACAGTCACATCCACCATTATAAAAAGGTGTGTATACTTATGCAACAAGGTTATTGTAACTTTTTTTTTCCCCTAAAATGTTTCTGTATGTTTTTCACTTACTTTTTTATATGTTGTAATTTCACAAAGAGGGTGGAAAAAGTTCTGACATGATTTATCTTAGTTTAATTATTTATTTATTTATTTATTTTTCTTACAAAAACCTGCCATTTTTAACAGGGGTGTGTAGAATTTTTATATCCACTGTAGTATCTAAGACACTATTTTAGTGACTGCTCATACCTTCTGTTCTTTAGTAACATCTAGAACACTGTCGTTTACTAGCTGTTAAAAAAATTGGAGGATAAAACATGCAGACTGCAGATGCAGCCAACCACAGGATTACAGTATGTAACATAAAACAAGGAGACAATTTAAAAAAAACAAATAAAATGAAAGACTAATACAATAATAGATGGGATTTATTCTATGGGATTAACTCATTCACTATGAGAATATGACTAAACTCTGAATCCAGCCCTCAGTTTCTAAATGTTTGTCTTTTGCCTTTTATATTTCCCTTTCATTTTGCTGTACTCTCGTTTAAACTATCTGGGCTTCTACCATTTTTTATAATTACTTGTCATTGCAATAATCCTACCCAGGATTGCGCAAAAATAATATATTGCAATTATATTGCTACACATTGCAATATGCTTTGCAGTAGGTTTATATTAATACAAACTTGTAAAACTATGATGTGTCACAGTTGAGGATCAGCCTCTTATAAACACACCCACAGAAAACCTACATGGAAACTGTCAGAATGCTCACCGAGCACAATAACAAACTGTTGCTTGTTAGCGGTCTTATTTTAACACTGCACATCAGTATTGCAAAGGCTAACATTAAGCAAATGATGCTGCTAAATGACTTCTAAGTGCAACAACAAATTGAATATGATCTTCAGAATATGAACATCTTCAGATTTCAAATTTTTACATGACTCAAGGTGGTATTACTCAACACATTCCTAATCACATTTTTATATAGATCAGAAATTCAAGTACCAAAATAAAGCCATAAAATCTTTCAACAGTTAATCAGGCTCCAGTTTCCCCAAAAAGCATCATCTAGTTAAGAGCATATTAACTTGTTATTGTAATAATACATTTTAATGCACTTTAAAACATCCATCCATCCATCTTCTATACCACTTATCCTTCATTTCAGGATCACAGGGAACCCGGAGTCTATCCCAGGGAGCATGGGGCACAAGGCGGGGTACACCCTGGACAGGGTGCCAATCCATCGCAGGGCACAATCACACTCACACACCCATTCATACACTATGGACACTTTGGACATGCCAATCAGCCTACCACCCTGGAGGTGTGAGGCGAATGTGCTAACCACTAAGCCACTAAGTATGGTGGCTTAGTGGTTAGCACGTTTGCCTTTTGGGGGTTTCCTCCGGGTACTCCGGTTTCCTCCCAAAGACATGCATGGTAGGCTGATTGGTGTGTCCAAAGTGTCCGTAGTGTATGAATGGGTGTGTGATTGTGTATATGATTTTGCTCTGCGATGGATTGGCACCCTGTCCAGGGTGTACCCGGCCTTGTGCCCCATGCTCCCTGGGATAGGCACCGTGCCACTAAGCACAGTGGCTTAGTGGTTAGCACTAAGCTCCAATTACCTGCTTTAAAACATAAAATAAATAATTGAATGTGACATATTGAGGCCACACATGGTGAACAATCAATTTTCTTTTGTATTAGTAATCATTTAGTGTGAGGATATTTGATATATTCCATAAGGTTTCTTCTATTATCTAGAATTTGATATTTTATTTTTATATATTTTATATATTTTATTTTGAAACAATGAGAGAATGAGAGAGAAAAAGATAGAGACAGGAAGCGACAGTGAGAGAGAATAATCAAATTTAATATCAGTAATGTTGTCTCCATAGGAACACTGTCCCTAAGGAACCCATCTAAATCTTTTAGCTGCTCCTATTTCTCCCCACACACTGCATAATATTAGCTAATAGAAATAAAGCCTAGCATAAAAAAGAAAGAAGAAAACTGCTCAAACATGGCTGAAGTCTCTCAGTCAATACATAGCAAAAATATTGAATGAATATATGTGTCTTAAGATTTAATGTTAACCCTTAGCTTGCCAGATCTAACCTTTAACCTGGAGCAGGATAACAGTATGGGCTGCAAAAACCACCAGGATGTACTACAACAACAACATGAAGTAAAGAATCAAGATCAGGAAACGCTGTGCTCATTCACTCTGATCTCCAAGAAGGAAAATAGCACTGCTGTTTGCCTAATGCAAGCCTAAATGTCGATGAACAGTGATGGATGCCACACATCAGTCCTGCTGGCAGAGCTCCACATATGAAATACTGCAGGTCTTACATTCATAATTAATCAACAATTTACATCAATACAATTTTATAAACAAATAGTGTTTGATGTTGGCAAAATGTATCATTTTCTGTGACTAGTTTGTAATCTTGCGCAGCACATGAAAGTGTCTTTCACACTATTTGTCTATTAGTCTTATTTTCACAAACCAACACAATTCACTAGGGTTGATGGAAATGGCACGAAAAGGGGAAATGCTACACTTTATGACAACACTGAAACAGCTATTTAAGTTCTTTTTAAGCACCAAGCAATCCAGTTTAGTGAAAACAAATCTATATAAAATAGTCAGAATTAATGATTTTGCAACTCAGTTTGAGTCTTGGAATATTCTCTGATTTATTGCTTACCGCATGCCCCCTGCTTAGCAACTTGTACACGGTGAGAGTGCGAGAGACAGAGTGATAAAGTACTACGCTTATATGGAGAACAGCTCTGTGGGAGATGGGTATACTAGATTTCTGTTCTCCTCTGCACACAATAAACATTATTTCAACAAATGTCTTGCATGGTAAGTGCAGGGAAATTAGCATTTCAGGAACACAATTATAAATGATTGGGGTAGGGAGTGCAGTGAATGTACAATGCTGATATATTCAAGTGCATTCAGAAACTCTACTGACGAATGACTGTAACGTATTTCTCATGTCTCATGACCCAGAGGGGTCCATATGGATATTATGTATTAGATACACCAATCAGCCTTAACATTAAAACCACTCACAGAGGAAGTGAATAACGTTGATCATCTTGTTATAGTGGAACCTGTCAAGTGGTGAGATATATTAGGCAGTAGACTCTTTCAGCAGGAAAATGCGCCCTGCGACACTAGAAAAAAATTATTCAGGAACGGTTTGAGGAACATGACAAAGAGTGACTCTGCCTCCAAATTCCCCAGATCTCGATCCGATCGAGCACCTGTGGAACAAACAAGTCTGATCAATGGAGGCCCCACCTCGCAACTTACAGGACTTGAAGGATCCACTGCTCACATCTTGGCACACCTTCAGTGGTCTTGTGGAGTCCATGTTGTCCTCTGATATATTTTATATTGGCAGATGCCCTTATTCAGAGCGACTTACATTAATTTAAGTTATACTACTGAGCAACTGCAATGACAACGACAGGGGCCTCAGCGGATGGGGCTTGCCCAGGATCGGCAGACCTGGGCAGATCATCGTGGTCTGCGCTGGCCACTCGTGGCCGGCAAAGACAGACCGGATAAAGGATAAAAAAGGATACTACTAAGCAATTGAAGTGTAAGGGCTTTGCCCAAGGACCCAACAGTAGCTTGTAGTGGTAGCTTGGCTGTGCTGGGACCTCCTGACCTATTGATCAATAACCTAGAGCCTTTAACCGCTGAGCCACCACTGCCCCACTGTTATAGAAGCACAGGGAGAACTAAATAATATTAACCAGGTGGTTTTAATCTTGTGGCAGATCAGTGTGTTCACATATCAATAATGTTTAAAAAAAATTCTTATCAAATTTTTTAACACTTGGGACGGGCCATTTTAGTACCACAGGTCATGACAATTATAGGTCATGACAGGGTTAAAAAGGAGAATATTTAAGGAAACATCATTGTGTTTATGCCCTTCGGCATGTGAGATTCCTGTGAAAAGGGTGCACAGTGCAAATTCAGATTTCATCTCACCTCTGGCTTCATTAGATTCCGTCTAATAAAACAGATTTGTCGCATGATATTAATGGGCATTTCAGTATGACAGAAGCAGATTTACAAACAGCTTTTTCCTGTAAACATTTCCTCCACACTCCTGCGAGCAGCTCCCTCCGCCTGCTGCATTCTCTCTGCTGGATTCAATTGGAGGAGAACCGCTATCACTATCACTAGTGCGGCGGATGGGAAACACATAGAGACGCAATTAGCATGAGCCCTGGTTGCCATGGCAATTTGTAGATGTACATCTGCTTGAATGAGAAATGCCACTTTCCACAGGCCGAGAGACACCCACGGATCGGTGGAGCCGCTCCACAGGTCTTGCGCATGTTTTGGCACCATGCCCACTGAGCCAGTGCCACAGGGGCGCACTCTCGGTTAGCCGTGTTACTCACAAATAACAAAACCATTTTCTTTCCCTAAAACCTGCTCACGAAGCTCAGGTGTGATATGGACCAGAGCACACTCTGGACTAAAATTGAAACGCCAAACAAACATCAGATGTGGTTGTATTTATGCCACTTGTAGCTTGGATCCAAAATCATAAATGTGCCTGTGTACAGGTGTGCCATGTTTGCCCTTTAAATCCCTTGAGTCCCAACCTCATGTAGCCCACGTCTGATATTTGTGTGGGCATTAACACACACATACTTTAACGGTCCCTTGGGGATATAAGACTTCCTGCCTGAGATGGCCCAGACTGTATTAATCAACAGGCATAGCATTGAATTCCTCTTCCACTCTGTGAACACATCCTCCATTTCCCCAGGAGGTGTGTCTGACAGGTGTTGTCATATCAACAGTCGCCCAAACTCCAACTGTTTTTGCATCTTAATGTATTCCCAATCTATCACGTCTTAAAGCGAATGAAAGATTGCCTGTCAGGTGCGCCAGAATTTTCTCCTTCGTTCCCCTTTGCAGTAAATCTTTTGAAGAGTAATTTGTGATTATTCACTCTCCCTAATGCACTGCCTGAGCCTCTGACTTAGCAGTAAAACCATATATACTGTCATATACAATCAGATCCAGAGTTATTGCCACCCTTAGGAAAGATGGGTAGAGAAAAAAAACAGATATGTTGTAAGACTCTGGAGGATCTGGTGAGATTCTGAATGCTCTCAGATTCCTTGCTCTATATTCCCCAAACTCATCAAGCATTATGGGAGGAGATCCAGTTCTGTTACGTTGACAAAGGGAAATTGAACTGTACAAAGTAAGACATGTTGTGTTTTTTAAATTTTTTATACTGATATCTTTTAAAAACGTTATTAGAACAAATTGAGTTTAATTCAGGAAAAGGTTTATTATTATACATTTTATACTTTCAGACCTAATTAAATACAAAAGCATTTTTTCGTAACCTTTTCTATGCACCTGTACTCATTCTAGAGTAGATATAATTCTGCTATTAGGCAACAAACCCTCACATGCATTCAGACGCATGTACACATAACAACAACTAAACAACAGATGCACTTAATTAACATTATGAGATACTACTGTTAAAGAGAAAAGCAGGATGCAGTTGTACACCTGTTACACAGATGACCTTCTCCATCAAGCCCTGGCTTGATGTCCCAAGGAGAAGGGTCTCACCGTTGCCCTTTTATGACTGTCAGGATTAATGACATTTCTGCGCTCCCCTCCAGCTGCCAGCTACACAGGAGGGAAAGAGAGAAGGAGAGAAAGCACAGTAGCCTGCGTGGGTTTTCAAACTGTCACCCATCACTATTACCCTTTGAGGCTCAACGAACTAAACGGGTGAGAAAGACGCCTGCTGCGAGTTTGCGTTTCAAGCAGCGCTGATGAAAAGCAGACACCTGCCTCACTGCCTGTCCCCTTTGCCAAGAGCCACACAGATTCCTTAAAAAGCACATTCGTGTACATCCTCGTGTTTTTTACGGTAGCATGATTTGTCATGAGCATGGGGTGGAGGTAGAGAGCCGGTGCTTAGTTTTCTCCCGTCTCTATGGCAGCAGCTCTGTAACAGAACAGCCTTGATTTAATAGGGAGTCACACCACTCCGGTTCAAGGGAACCGTGAAACAAGTATAATGAATAACTTATGGCCCTTATCAAATATTTGCACTCAAGCAGCCTGCTGTGCATCATAGAAGGACGTGCTGTACCCCTGTGTTTCTTTGCTCAACTGCTTTAATGCAGGTTACTACACAGCTCTGTGGAATATTTGATTCTGTTTGGTCAAGTGAGGAATTTATCAGTATTCAACATTTGTCTACTAGGGAACTAGAAAGCGGAAATAAAGGAAAGGCTGAAATAAAAAAAAAAGAAGGGCTTGGTAACACACATACCGAGAAGGAAATTCTGCCAAGACAGTGAGAAACAAGAAGGAGTAAATACATAGACTAATGAGGAAAGTAAACAGGTATTAGGTGGAAACACAACCAGGAAATGAAAATACATAGTGTCATAATAAGTGCTCTGAGGGGATTCGTGACAAATTTATTGCTGCGTCCTAGTGCCATTTTGTGTCTATTAACCGACAGGTGCTCGTACTCAACACTCGATAAGAAATCATGTCTTAGTTTACCATAAATGGAATTGTTCCGATTAACACTGAAACTAATGCCCTGATATATACAAATAACACACAACAAAATAACTCACTCGATCATGTTTAACCAGGATGAATCACGTGGATTCAGCTGGTAATGGTGTACTTACTTCAACTGCTTGGGCCCTGCTTTATTATCTACTAAATTACTTCCAATCAAATAAACTGCACGCTCAATCAGTGGAAGTCATGTGGGTGATTTACAAAAGTAGAACTTCATGAAAGTCTTTTAAATGGCGCACTTACTGTATATAGCGCTTTTATACAAAGCACTTTACTGTTTGTAAAAAAACAAAAAACAAAACAAGATGTAGGTAAACGAAGTTTTATGTGTGCTGTTCATTCTCTATAGCCTCAAAAAATGCTCTCAAGGAGTTAAGAGAAACTGAATAAGATGATGAGAAGCATCGAAACACTTCAAAATATGATACGTGTGTAGACATTAGGGTGTGGTGTGTTCAGTTAATAAGGCATATGTGAATAAAAATTTTTCAGGCTCTGTTTAAAGTTAAAACTGGTGTCCCATTCAGGGAGTGTTCTCAGGATATGCTCTGGATTCCCTCTAACAAGGATAAAGATAAGTTCACACATACAGTGACTCGCAGCAATAAAGTGACTGGAGATCATTTATTTTCAATGAGCGCTGACTCACTACGTTTACATGGACAGCAGTAATCTAATTATTGCCCTTATTCTAAATAAGACAATATTGTGATTAAGGTGTTTACATGAGTCGCTTTTCGAATACTCCTGTCATGTTCCCGTTTTACATGTTATAGAACATAGATCTATTAACGGCACACGTCATTACATCCCCACGCCGTCCCTCCAGAATTTCATGTATCGACATACAGTTGTTCTTCGTTATGGTACCGTATACAGTTCTGAGTGTTTCATTTTTAATTTTATGAAAGCTTCAAGTGCGGTTAATTATTCGTCATCCTATATGTGCAAATAAACGGCTGCTTGTAGCTGTGGGCTGCGTCTCAAACCGTGTATTTACCTACTATATAGTAGCCGAAACATACAGTGGGGGAAAAAAGTATTTGATCCCTGCTGATTTTGTACGTTTGCCTACTAACAAAGAAATGATCAGTGTATAATTTTAATGGTAGGTTTATTGGAACAGTGAGAGACAGAATAACAACAAAAAAATCCAGAAAAACGCATGTCAAAAATGTTATAAATTGATTTGCATTTTAATGAGAGAAATAAGTATTTGACCCCTCTGCAAAACATGACTTAGTACTTGGTAACGACTTAGTAATTACTTTTCATTTTCAATGCCCTGGCTGAGGGAAGGAAGTTCTCACCCAAGATTTGACAAAAGTACCAAATATTGACTTTGTTTTATTTATTACTGTTTACTGCTCTTTATAGTATTAGTCTTTTTAATGGAAAAACATTTAATTTAATTATTTTTGAAGGCCTCTTTGCTCTACAGCATTTCTTTGCATGTGCCTAAGACTTTTGCACAGTACTATAAATGTGTGCCTGTGCATTGTGTTTTTGTCTCTGACTGTCACGTCTGCTGGTGGGTGATGGAAGCCACGCTAACAAGTGTGTCAGATCTCTGCAGCTGAATGCAGACAGACATTGTCCTGTATTCAGACGGACAGGCCTTCCTCTGGCTGTGTTCTGCAGATATTATTATTGACAGCGCTCCAGGTCCAGTGCATGTCACAGCGGCTTTTCCTTGTCTTAATGAATTATCACAATTTGTATGAGCAGGACCTTTCACACTGGCGTTTTTCACTCTCTTACATAAGCATTCAAACTCAGGAAGAGAGAGAGAGACAGAGAGGGGAGAGAGAGAGGGAGTTA
>JAFFST010053790.1:132301-148267 GCA_022414735.1 Noturus placidus | reverse complement strand
AATGGCTTTCTTCTTGCCACTCTTCCATAAAGGCCAGATTTGTGCAGTATACGACTGATTGTTGTCCTATGGACAGAGTCTCCCACCTCAGCTGTAGATCTCTGCAGGTCATCCAGAGTGATCATGGGCCTCTTGGCTGCATCTCTGATCAGTCTTAACCTTGTATGAGCTGAAAGTTTAGAGGGTCTTGGTAGATTTGCAGTGGTCTGATACTCCTTCCATTTCAATATTATCGCTTGCACATTGTCCTTGGGATGTTTAAAGCTTGGGAAATCTTTCTGTATCCAAATCCGGCTTTAAACTTCTTCACAACAATATCTCGGACCTGCCTGCTGTGTTCCTTGTTCTTCATGATGCTCACTGTGCTTTAAACGGACCTCTGAGACTATCACAGAGCAGGTGCATTTATACGGAGACTTGATTACACACAGGTGGATTCTATTTATCAACATTAATCATTTAGGTCAACATTGGATCATTCAGAGATCCTCACTGAACCTCCGGAGAGAGTTTGCTGCACTGAAAGTAAAGGGGCTGAATAATTTTGCATGCCCAATTTTTCAGTTTTTTATTTGTTGAAAAAGTTTGAAATATCCAATAAATTTCTTTCCACTTCATGATTGTGTCCCACCTGTTGTTGATTCTTCACAAAAAATTACAGTTTTATATCTTTATGTTTGAGGCCTGAAATGTGGCAAAAGTTCGAACAGTTCAAGGGGGCCGAATACTTTCGCAAGGCACTGTAGAATATCAAATATCTTTTTCAACACCACAACATGTTAAAGGATTGGATTCTACAATGTCAAATACTTTTAGCGCTACATTTAAATAAACTCACACTAAGCTGATGTTATATTTTGACTATAGGCAAAACAAATTGCGCATGCTAATTTGAGCCAGATGTACACAGTTACTTCAGCGTGAAGTGCCCTCAACTTGAAGGCTCAATGAGTGTGTTTTGAGCATAATGTTGTTGTTGTTGTTGTTTTTTTTTTCTTGCTAATGAAGATGGGCAAAGAATATACACAACTTTGAGTAGATGCTGAAAAGACGGATGTTAAACATGTAAAACACTCTAGTATGAACTGATTTTATATTTAACAGTACATGAACACGTTGCTCCTTGCACCTTTACTAGCCCCTAGAGGAGCATTATTTTTAAGCAGTATGCCTTAACTATAACTTTTAAGCCGCTATAACATTTTGAGTGTGTCAAGAAACTTATAAAAAGTTTTTTATATGTGTTTATATTTTCCTGTAAAGCTGCTTTGAGACAATGTCCATTTTTAAAAGCGCTATTCAAATAAATTCATCATCTTGAATGTTTAAGGAGAAAGGTTTCCGGTTTCCTTCCCCAGTTTAAAGATGTGTTTCATGCTGATTGGTATTTACAAACTGTCCATAGTGTGTGATTGTGAGATGTGATGCACAGGGTGTACCCTGTCTTGTGCCCCCGGTCCCCTGGGATAGGCTCCAGGCTCCCTCATGACCCTGTGTAGGATAAATAGTATGGAAAATGCATGGATAATCCAAACTGATATCAAAACACGTCCACTTTATTTGAAACACGTCGTGAGATTCTCTTTGAGATCTTAACTCACAGAGGGAATCAAGAACAATTAGCACATGAAAAAAAAATTAACATATTGCTTGCCATCCCTACTTTTCCACGTGACGTCCTTCACTCAGTTCTTCTTGTAAATCACCCACATCATGTACACTAACTCTGCATGCAATTTATCTGATGGGACATGCAAATTAGCACTTGTTATCTGTGATTTTACTAATTCAAGGTCCAAGAGTATCACATAAGTACACCTTTTCCAGCTATAGCACATTCTAAATCAGCCTTCTTACACATGATAGAGTGGTAGATGCTATAATAAATTAAAAGTTAACAATGTCTCCAATCAATAAATTTAAAAAAAAAAACAGTCACTGACTGATTTTGGTCCACCATAATTCCTGTTCTTATTTCTGAAGATGCTCCATAAAGTTCTTGCCTGCAGTTGTAGAATTGGGTTTCTGGAATTCATTATAATACAAAAGCGCTGGATTGAATTTTAACGGAAAGGCTGAAAGAACCCTGCCAAGATTAAACCAACAACACAAGAAGATTATTTACTCTGTACTGGCAAAAGTTTTGGAATATAAGTGTGAAACGGGAAGCCCAGTAGCCCAGAATTTTTTTGCTTTAAGTGATGTTCAAGGATTCAATACACACAAACAATTCATAAGCAAAGACACGTGATTTTTTTTTAAATTTGAAATGACAAACTTTTCAAAGTCAAATGATCTGAGGGACTCACACTACAAGTGAGTGGAATAAACACTTCTCACTAGCTGAGCATGAAACAGCTCTGTGAGAGCAACGTTGTCCGGATTCTTAAATACTTGATCATTGCAGGTGAGACAAATGTGTTTGGATGTAGCACAACTCTGTACGTCGTTCTAACTCAGTTCATTAAATTCCATTAAAGCTACAGTACATAGCCTCTTTTTTTTTTTTTTGCTAAAACATAAATTGTAGGGGGGAAAGCTCCATATTAATTGAATCTGTGAAAGACATGCGTGTCTCTGACAACGTTCATTCCAGCCAAACTTGAGCCATATCTAATAGCCAAGGTCATTTGATTTAAAAAACTGTAATCAGGTGTAGCTCATTTTTTTTGACTGGAATAAAAATCTGTAGCGCTTTATGCATAGGATTGGACTCCCTGCCACTGAAACATGATGTTCTTGCACTGCAGCAAGTCACCTGGGAAAGCCAAAAATAATCATTCAAAGTGAGAGCTGTCGAGTCAGATTTTGGCAGACTGGAAGATCTGAAAGATTTTCAGACTTACAGGTCTTACATAATCGCAGACAACATACCACAACCACAGACTCTACTTGACCGCTACTTCAATGTGTACTGATTTCATAACTCATGAGAATGAGGGATGCTCAACATAGCTGAAGTTACAACATGTATTTCTGCAAGTTACTCTGGGTACATGACACATTTGTGACACTATGTATTGCAGATTTAAGCAAAGAGCATGTGAATGGTTATGCTTTGTAAAATGATAGATATAAAGTCAAATTAAGGTATGGATTAAAGTAAAATTATTAGATATATTAGTGTGTGCATTCAATACACACTAAAATACAGTTGTTTACAATGCCTGATGTCTTTACTGAGAATGGTTCACCATCAAATATTTGGCTAGTGTTGGTCATATGCTAGTCTCCTTCACAACAGAACATGAAACCTTCTGAGATGATGAGTGAGGAACGTATCTACAGCCTTTTCATCAGGCATCTCATTCGAGTATGTTTGCGGTGGGGAAAAAAGATCCTTTTTGAAGTTCTATCTCCCGGTCTATTTTAAAATTGTAAGTTGTGGGATGTTTTTCCCCATCCACTGTAGACTTTGATCTGACTCAGGACTCGCTCTACCGAAACTAACGATGTAGAGACCTGACACACCTAATGAGATACACACAGACATTCCTGAAATTCAGATTTTCCACCTTTTCCATGGGGAAAGACTGCTGTCTCACCTTTGTATAATGACCTAAACCTGTAAATCCCTAATCAGGGCATTCAGAGCAATGCAAGAAATACCAGCGTGCAGTTCTGGGCTAAGAGCCAAGTGTCATTGCAACTACAAACAATCATTTGACGTTCTCACACTTGTAACGAGTTTCTATTACAAGGTAATCAAACTCCAACTAAGGCTAATTTCAGAGCGCATCATTTACTTTAGGCTTGTGCAAAATGATCATAGCTGCTTGGCCCAGACAGAGAAATTGTCCTCTTTTGAAGATTAACACCTGTAATTCTGTCATTCATAGCATACAAAAACACAACGTTAATGAACATGTCTTTCTTATACACAAGTTTCACAAGTTTTATCTGCTGACCCTCAGTTGACCCCTCTACATCACAGAAGCCATAAACTTGCATGACATGCTTGCTAAAGCTTCACAGTGCACAATCCTGTGTATGTATGTGTGTGTATGTGTGTGTGCAGATACTGCTTTAAACAGTTCCTTTATGGCATTCCTTCTGGCATGTGTGTCTGTGTTTAGATTGTTCGACAGCAGAACAAGTGTGAAGAGTAACATGCGGCGACTAAGGAATGCAGGGTTTAAACCGAGGCCGAGATTGATTATCCCGATATCTCGCAGTTACGAGTTTTAAACACATCAGCTCCTCGATAATTTACCTAAATTAGGAAGTAAAAGCCCAGCCGGTCACACAAACACATGGAAATACTTGACGAAAAAACAAACACCCATGTATAAATATATACAGCAAATGCAGCAGGGGTTCCACACAGCCTTTCAACACTCTGTGTGGTCCCAAATTGCTTCCCTGTGTCTCCCCCACTTAACACCCTGTCGTCTTAAATCAGACAGCCTCTGTGTGTCCAGAATAGCTGTAAGATTTCATTAGAACCATTATATAAGAACTCTATATTGGGATCCCTGCGTATGTGAATGTGTTTATTTATGGTGACGGATAGCTCCAGCGTGGGCAGCTGACATAGACTCCCATCACGGTAGCCCAGTCGAGCAAAACTGTTGTTTCTGTGGGAATTACTTCACTTTAGTTCTACCTCCCATAAGCAAATGCATAAATTCAATGATTCATATATACAATGTAAAAAACTCATTTAAAAAAAGGCAAGCAATATACATATATGATTGTCCATTAAAGAATAGAAGTGTTAATTGAGCCTGGATCCGGAAGAGAGAGAAGAAAAGCTCCTTTTTTTAAAACACAGATTATTAATGCTATCTGCACAGGGAGCACTGCAGGGTTGAATGTCGAACGAGCAAATGTCATTTAAGGCAGAAATTAGGAGCAGTCACACATAGGCTATACTCAAGGGTTATCAAGTAGAAGTCATCCCTGTATAATTTTGTCCCATTTCAAATTTTTTTTTTTTTTACATCTATTATTTATAGTGTTCAGGGTCAAGGCTGGTCAAAATAAGAAGACAAGAGGGAAAGAACTTAGCTGGGGGGCATGGTGGGTTACTGGTTAGCACATTTGCTTCGCTCCTTCAGAATTGGTTGTTCAAGTCCTGCCTCTGCCCTGTGTGCATGGAGTTTCCTCCCCCAGTCTAATGTCATGCACTGTAGGCTAAATTGTCTTTAGTGTGTGAATGTGTGTAATTGTGCCCTGCGATGGGTTGGCACACTGTCCACTGCCTTGTGCCCTGACTTCCCAGGGATAGGTTCCAGGCTCCTCGCAACCCAGTGTAGGATAAACAGTATAGAAAAAGGATGGATGAATGGATGGATGGATGGAGAACCTAGCTAATTTAGTAAAGCTTCCTTCTTCCATGGTAATTACTTGATGTTAATAACTTGCAAATGGTAAATGGTCTGAACTTATATAACAATTTTTTAACCTTAGCAATTAAAAAAAATGTGTTTCTCATACTCCCATTCACACACCAATGGTAACAGAGCTACCATGCAAGGCACTAATTTGCCATCTGGGTTCAGTGTCTTGCAAAAGGACACTTCGGAATGTGAAGTCATGTGGGCCGGGAATCAAACCGCCAACCATACGATTAGTGGACAACCCTCTCTATTACCTGAACCACAGCCACCCACTTGTGAAACCAGCTGCTTGCTTGTTTCAAACAAAAACATACTATGTTGAACTAACGCCTCTCTAACAGTTTTAGCTTGATAGTAGTATTAGACCTTGACCAATTTGCACTAGCATGAGGATTTGTTTCTGATGGAGACTATAAAGCACTTCTGTACACAATTCTGGTTAAGGGTGTCTACCAATTACTGTAACTGTTAATTGTAATATCTCACACAGACACTCCTATCTTACTACCTGCAGCATCTTGACTATAGGCCAGTAAACATATTTTAGTCATCTTGCAGAAATGTCCACCCACCAGCCAGCTCATATCATATGAAAGCTACCAACCAGAGAAAGTGAAGGCTAACATGTGCTTCTTCCAACACATGTGAAGCGTCATATTTTCAAACTGCTTGGTCATGCTCCATAACCAGGCAGGTTAATACACTCAGAGGAAAGTGCCTACTACAATCTTCCACATAAGAGAGCTATCAGATGCCTACGATCGGCTCTGTAATTGACGGGGTAAGAGACTATTCCGTCCCTCCTACCCAGAGATCATGGCCAATATTGCTCTCTTGAACTTACAGCCACAGTTTAAAGCTGACCAAGCACTCATCTTCTACACTTATAACTCACTTTAAGTAAATGTTGCTCATAATTGTAGGGTCCATAAAAAAAGTTCCAATTATGATCTAGATTCTCCAGATCCTAAAAGAAAATAAAAGTGCCTAAGGTAACCATAGTGTAACCATATAAAATAATCCACTATTAATAGCTCTGAGAAATATATATCAGTGAAGAAACAACTGGAGAAAGTTTTCAACTAGGACAGTCCTTTGTACCGACCCCGCAACCCAACCCCCTAGTTTCCTTTAACTCCTTATTCTGCATCTTATCATTGCCAAGAACATGAATAATGAATGATATTGAGTCAGCAGAGCCCATGTTAGCAGAGGAGTTATTGTCTGTCTCTCTCTTTTATAGCATTAGGCATGCCCACATCTGTTGCTTGGCAACCAGGTAATTCCTAGTAAGTACTGTTCTTCAGAGAAATCCCCTCATCCTATAATTCACCAAAAACCTCGACCTGGACAGGTGATGGGCTTCTCTGGTTATATAAACATGAAGATTATAGGCATTCTGAATGATCTCTTAGTGTCGTTTGCAGTTTGAAGAAAAGTACCAACCAAGCAATGATATAAAGGGTCAAACTTTATATCCTCCGTAATGGGTTGTACAGGGCACTACAGTGTGAGTGTTTTGCTTGCTTTTGTTCCTTGGTTGGATTTTTTTTGTTTGTTTGGTTTTTTTTTTGTTTTTTAAAAAATATATATCATATATATGAGTAATTTTTGGTCTTTTGGAGCACATGCGTGAATATGCACCTTAGCATGAATATGAACTTCAAATGAATTACTGATATTAAATCTATATTGATGAAAAAGCTTTTTACGTGTCTTTCCACTTGTTTCTCTCCATGTCAAGGAGACGGGTCAGAATTCCCTGCTCATCACAGCTTTTCCTACAGCAGGTGTCTAAGGTCTGGTTTATATTTGATGCATGACTACACGTGCGGATGCAGCGGCAATGCTAGTACATCCATTAGAAGGCATGTCAGAGCCAAAATTTTCTTGTTTGTCAGGTTTCCATGCCAACCTATCAAATGTTTAGCGATTTATAGGCTTGCTACAAGACAATGCAACTGCTGTCTGATTCCAGAGCTTTTGATTGACGGCTTCAATATCGTTTGAAATTTTGCTCCCCCTTGTTTCCAAGATCTAGTGAACCACTATCAGGGTGCATTTATTGATAGAGACTTCAAAGCACTTTGCTACTCTGGGTAAAGGCGTCTGCCAAATGTCATAAATATAAATGTAGATATAAAACACCACTGTGTTGTTAGGGTTCTGTTTAGGGGTTTACTGAAAATGTTGCAATACTAGCCACATGGCTTTTGAGGAAATTTTTGTTCCATCTTATTTTCACATTCAGGTTTTTCCACATAAATTAATGTCACTCCACTTACATAGAAGAAGAGGAATTGTCTGTGATCCTGAGTAAATGTTGAAATATGCATCCTTCAATTCTCTGGTTACAAACCAGTCATGTTCACCAAACTGCTCACATAACATCTGGTAATTATTGTATATGATATGGAACATCAGTCGTTTTAAGAAGACATCTAAGTCTCTCTGAACTAAAAATTTCTGTTTGTTTTTTTCTAGTAGCGACTGCACTTTCACAGCCAGTAATTGACCTAATTGGCTTGGCTCTTGCATCTCTACAAGGCGGACCCCTGCAATTGTAAACACTACTCTGTGGACTATATTTCAGAATAGCAGGATCCCATGGGAGTTTGTGTAAATCATCAGCTTTAGAAGCCTGATTGCACCCTGTTCTTCCATGAAACTGCTTTTGTGTTCGTGGCTGCCTCTGTGGCACCAGTGTGGCCCTTTCTGCATCCTGTGTAGCTCCTTCAATCCACAGGAATTATATGCTGGTACAGAAATGAGTCTATGGGCAGTCTGTTGCTCTTGTCTCAGACAGAAGCGGGTAATCATTTAATGCTTCTTGGGCTTCTGTGCCAAAGACCTGTCTGAGTACCAATTATCTATTTGAGAGATATGCAGCAGGGTTTATGCAGCATATACCATATATCAGCGTATACTACGACATATATATGAAAACCGGTCTCTATACTGGAGCCATTGATCTCAAGCTTAGGGTTTCAACATGTGTCATCTATCCCCTGTCAGTATGGCTTCTCTTTTGTAAAGTTGCAGCTTCAAATTGCATAAAAGAGCTAATTGATAGCCCAGCTGTTTGCATGGGTGAATGTGAACTAGATTATGCACTCACTGGTCAAATTTAATTTAGCAAAGGAAGCTTTATTGCCATCCTGCAGCTCCTTGCATGCTGCTGTACTATGCTCCTGCTTCACACTCTGATCTACATATAGCCTTTTTTGATGTCAGAGTGGATTCAAGGTCAGAGAAGGAGACACAGCCACTAATAGCACATCAGGATCTGTCTCTGTATGTAAGGCTCCCTTGAGCTCTATACCTCAATGTGCTGTTGCATTTCTGCTAAAATCTCTGATATATTGCCCTTTGCCCCCTGCCAGGTTCTCTACTCCGTAGAGACTTTTGCTCATGCCACTGCAACATATTGAAAGAGCTTACATTTTTTTCTTCCTAGTGGGCTCTGCAGTCATATCTGTGGTTCAGAGAGCTACAGGAAGGTGATGAATATACGACAGCATTTTCATAACCTGCAAGCCACGCTTCATGCGTTACTAATCCACAACAGGGTGGAAGAGTTGATAAAGCTTGATCAACAATCTACACTATAACTCTATGGACTTTAGATTTTGAGGTTTTAAATTTAGTTACTCTGTATTTGCAGCATTCATTATGCTAGACACCAACTTAAACTATAGGCCATGTGTCATTTTGGCAACACTGCCATCCATCCATCTTCAACCGCTTACTCCTTTTCAGGGTCAATTGTGGCAAAATTACTAATAAGTCAAAATATCGTCAAATATAGTGCACCTCGACACACTGTCCCTGAGGATCAGAATATAATAATATCAATAACAAGAGCTCGCTCCACAACAACAGAACAAGTAAGAATGGGTCAAAGAGGAAAATTAGGTTTGGCCAATATGGCACAAAAATGAACTTATAAAGTTGTTTTATATCTATATATTAATTAGATCTAAACGATACTTCACGTTATGCAATATGTATCTGGGTATGCATCAGGTTTTGCAAAGAAAGCACCAACAAAAGACTCATTAAAAAAACACAAACTCACAAAAATGTCATTGTTTAACAATGATAAAGTGGGAAAACTACAAAATATCCAAACATCCAATCACATAAGTTACTTGTTACGAGTTATAAAAGTATTGACAATACCCATGATACATAGAAAGTGTATCCTGATGTTATTACATCACAATATACTTACATCCAACCTTAGTGTAAAAAATTATTTTTTCATTTTTCTCCACATTTATAACCAGAATAATCCAAGTAGATTTTACCTGAAGAGGGTTTTTTTGTTTGTTTGTTTGTTTGTTTGTTTGTTTTTGTGAAGAGTAAATACTCAGGAAACATTCTGCTCATGAGATTGTGTTTCTGATTCACTAGAGAGACCCCTGAACCCCTGCAGTGTGAGTTGAATATAAGTGGTAACACTGCAGTAACACTGCAAAGTGTGCAGCCTTTGCAGAGAACCCTCCTCAAAAGCTCTACACAAACGCTCCATGCGGATTGCCATGACAACACCTCACTACGGCTGACAAAGACCTTGCTGTTAGTCCCCGTTTTCCAATGTGGTTTTTATTTAGTTTAAGCTTTCATTGTCCATAACGAATGCAGAGCTCGCAAGTTCGAGCTTTCCTTCACATCAATGTCCAGAAAAGACTGAGCTTCTCTAAATCAGAAAGGCACTGAAATTTATCACCTCATCAAAAGATGTATTTGACTAAATATTAGATTTCCTCATAGACCGCAATGACGCAATGAAGCAATTGTCGCCTTTTAAGTTGGGTTTGAGAACACGCCATCTAACTACTCAAGACATTTGCACTATTTTCCATAGTGCACACCATGGACTTGTAACAGATTGAGTGCAGTGTTCCTGTTCTTTTGATGCCAGCGAGAGAAAAAACATCGTTAATAATGTATCCCCCAGCATGATTCAAGACGAGTCTGGAACCTTGACTCTGAAAGTCCATGGTACTGTATATGCCTGACAAGAGACGTTCTCTTTTATCATGAAAGAAACTGTGTGGAGAGAAAAAAAATCTTTAAAAGCAGCATGGCTACAAAAAAAGGTACAGAAACAAGCTGAAAAGAATAACGTTGGTGTTGATCAACAATAACATGTGATTGCAGCTCATTTTCACGGAGAAAAGAACAACTGACACTGCAAATAAGTCCTTTCTAGGTGCTCTGACCTGGGATTGAGCCTAAAATTAAAGAGATACGAACGATACTCCTTTTTCTTGTTCGATATCGATACTGCAACCTTGAGTATCAGTTGATACCAATACACAATCGATAATTCAGTAACTCCAGAGCTTTAAAATTCTTTCACACAAAAATCACATACAGTGTAAATATTATAAATGTAATAAACTATAAAGTATGAGTATAATCGATTCTCTATATGTCCAGTTTATATTTCCAGTTCCAGAAATAAACATCTTGTCCAAATCCAGTTCTACTCTTTGCTATCTGTTACAGGATATGATAGCTTACAGAGTAGTGCCATCTCTATTTTTCACCCAAGAAACTACAATTAACCATTCAATTCATGCTGGCATAATAGTTACTATGATTAATAGCCTTCCTTACTTCAGAAATTGAAGTAAAATAGAAGGAAACTCTATGATGATGATATCACGTCGAAAAAGTACCTCACTCTGTCATTCTGATCTTAACACCTAATCATAAGCAGTAAGTAAAGCAGGCATCTGCACACCATCCAAACTAACACATGCGAGACAACAGCTGAATCAACACAGTGACAAGGCATCTCAGAAACACGACTCCTGTCATCTGTTGGAGCGTGCCGCCTGACTCCGATGTCAGGTTTCACGTCTGAGTTTCTGACACGCATAAATGCTCTTCTCGTTCATGTGAAATTCTTTTCAGTGTTCTAGTTCTAGGAGAGCAGTGGTATGGATTTTCAAACAAAAAATTATTCTCTTTCAACAAACTCTCCAAAGCGTGTTTTAGTGCATGAATATAGTGCTCTCTGCAGGTATGAAGGACCCCACTGCTTTTAACAAACCAGCTTCATGTTTACTACAGAGTAAAGGAATTGGGCAGGAAAATAGTAGTTTGGATTCCAGTTAGTCTTATCACACAATAAGTCAACATCTCCTCCCATTCCTGCTAGCCCTCATCCCGGTAGGGAGTCCTGTTGTGACCTCCTGCTTGCAGCACAAATGCCATTCTTTTTGCTCATGCCCCATATAGCTCACAGGGCCAGTTTTGTCCATGCCAGCCATAAAAATCAATGGCCACTTGACTTTTTCAATTATGTGCTTTGCTTCTGCGTCTCTTGTTTATAACCGTCAGTTGAGAATAAATCTTGTTTCTCTGAAGTCTATTCCATCCACCTTATGCTACCAAATCAATATTCACTGAGACCCACGGCTGTATAGGTCATGACATATAGGAAATGTGTCACCTCTGGTACGCAAAAAGAGTAATAGTGACAGTGTGCAGAGTTATGCCTTGACAGAAGTCCTGGGTTTTTTTTTTTACTGACAACAAACCTATAGGAACCAACATAAGCAAACCTAAAAGAGTATCTTAATATGACTGTTTTTCAAATATTAGACTTTATCAGCAATCCAGTCTGTTTAATAACTGTTTGAAATGACCCAACTAAACTGAAACACCATAAACAGCTATTTAGACATTAAGAAAGGTCTGAAGGGGAGTGGGGGGGGGGGGGTCTAATCTCTCCCACTTCATGAAATCCAAAGGATCACTGACTACAGATTGGAACACCATATCATATAAATGCCAATTAAAATACACCCAGAGCTCATTCTTTGAGATTTCTGAATTATATAAAAAATTTTGCAGACCCATAGGGTGTTTCTGTCTATGGCCATCCTGCATTCGCATTTCTTATTAAAATTTTCATTTGCTCTCATGTCTACAGACTGTCCTTTGAAGCCTCTGTAAGTGGCACCAATGCCGTTATCACACCCTCACATCTGAAGTCATTAAAATGCCATCGAGAGGGCTGCAACAGAGACACTGGATATTTGTACATTCCTTGTTAGTTATGTGTTTTCACGCAAACAAAATCATTTAACAAATATCTGACATTATTGGTTCTAACTTTACAAAAGTTTACAACCGTTAAATTGCTCATCTGAACTACCCATAGCTTTTCATTCTAAATAGAACGACACGATTCCTACTCTTTAATAATCAAACTAGGAGCTTGATTGTGCACACTACTCAGACAACCAGAGAGCCTAATCCACATCTATAAGGTATGGTTTGTTTAGATTCTTAAAAATGAGACCAGTGCACATTTGTTCCTTTGTGGTGTGCCCTGTGTGAGCGCTCAGAAGTGTGCGCCTGCTGAGATTTCACAGACTGCTCGATCATGGAGCCTGAGTGCATTCTGCCAAAGCACAATCTTTGTTTCTGTAGCTATGCTCACCCCATGACCCAGAACATAATACCAGATCTCTGTCACATCTATTCTCCAAATACATGCTCAACACGTAATGACCAGAACTTACAGCAAACAGCAGATTAGATGCATCCTACCGTTAAGTAAAGATAGTTTTGTGCCAGTGGGATGACATCATTTCTAGAGAGGATAACAACAGAATGATAATTGGCCACAATTTTGCTCTTTCTAACCCACTGGTCAAATCCACAAACAATAGCAGGGAGAGGGGTAAATTCACAAAAATGTAACCAACCCGAACACTCTCCATTATTTAGGACAGATCTTTTTCAAATAGCAATGCAGGTATAAAATGACTTGACACAGGCCAGGCAGCATGCCTGTACTCTACAAGCAGAATGCTGTCATTGTGGGCCAAGAGGAAGTCTCCACAGGGTCACAGAGCTTGCACCATAACGCCACCCGTACACAAGATACATAAGCACCATCTGTACACAATCTATTTACGCACAAATTGCATTTCCACAAAGGCTAATCTCTAGAGGGAATGCACTATCCATGTTTGTATACTCTACAAGAGCATATACTGTGTTCAATAAACAATGATACATGATTCTCTACTATAAAGCCATATTAGCCACAGTGCAAATAGATATACAAATAGATACGTTTAATTAATGAAATCCCTCCTGGCGTTCTTTGAAATATGTTTTGACATGCATCATCATCATCACCATCATCCATGCATAATTCCAGCTCTGTCACTGATATATAACATCTCCAAACATAAATTATTTGTGCATCAATGATAAGTAAGTAAGTAAGTAAGTAAGGAGAGTTTATGGTTTACTGATATAAACACCTGGATGACACTTTTTCTCACATGACTGATATTAATTATATATTATTAACAAATATCAAATAGAACAGTGTGTAAATACTGCAATATTACAAATATCAAATATATTGGTATGGCTAAATTGTTTTATTCCCTCTCAAGGCTCTTGAATTCCTTGTCTAAGGTGAAATTCACACTAGTAACACGTTTTACCAGGCAAAAATAACTTCCATATAAGGTGCCAAAATGAGATGTCCAAATTTGAGACCAAATATGGTGAGAGAAAATGGACAATATGAGTGATCTCTGTCTGCTGAATATTATTAGACTGCGTAACTTGATCATTTTCAGAATTCAATATAGTCTGATATATTACTGATGTAGGCTGAAAAATTAGGAGTCATATATATTGTCCTTCCTAATGTAACCAGCTCCAATATTAGTAGAATGATGCAATGCATGCTTTACACATTATCAGAGTGACATATCGAAAAGAGTGCTCTCGAAAAGAATGATTCTGTGTTCACATGAAGCTGTAAATGATGACAGCAATGACTGAACAGCAAATTGAAATGATCAAAAACAGCATTTGTGTATATGCAGTGAATTATAAATAACCCAAGACAAAAGAAAACTCTCATAAAAAAAAAAAAAAAAAAAAAAAAACATTGAATATTCTCTGTGCATTACAGCTCCTGCTAGAATTCCACATGGTGTTGTGTATGCCCTCAGTAGATAATGAGAGCAACAGTAAATTCCTTAGAGATAGGTGCATAAATCACCCCTATAATTGCACTTCTCAAAGCTGTCACTCAGCATGTTGTGTCAGCTGTGCGGCAGTCATGTTGGAATGGATATGCTTTTCTTCTGAACAGCTCTAAAAATGGACGAGTTTCTACAGGACTTCCAAAAGAGACGGGCAAATCCCAGTACTCATCGAATTACCAAAACATTCATTAATAAGTGCCGATTACATGAAAGTATTTACTTTGAGATCGTAAAGCACAAAGAGGAATGCTTTGTAGCTCAGTTCCTGTTTTTGTCCCCATACATATCATGAAGCTAGCCTATTTATAAAGAAAACAAGTTAATTGCAACAGAGGGTAATGTGTGGGGAATAAATCTCACTCAGAGAGAAAACATCAGACCTTATCTGTTGACGTTTCCTGTCAAAACACACCCACAAACGATAATGGGTAACTGGGCTGTCATTTGTTCCCTCTCCTTACAACCTCAAATAAACAACTTTAAAGAAATATTATGTGACTGAGGTCAAAACTGATCAAAACAACAAATAATAGCATCATCCCAAGTGTTCAGTCCTATAGTAGGGTATGTCTCTATAGCATACTTGTTATAGGATGGGATTTTGTTAATGCACTTCTACAGTAAATACAGTATATGGAATCTCACAATCAGGCATTGATTGTCATCATGTGTCATTTAATGTGCTTTATAAATGGCAACCTTCTACACACATTTCATCTAAGTGGAAGTTTAGAGACAAATGACTCACCACTAGGGTTTTCAGCATTAAAGAATGTTAAGTTCAAAACGATTTCCTGCAGGAAAAACTAAAGGATATGGGTTACAAACCACCCGGAGGCACCAGCTCCGAGGCCGTGTGGTCTGTTTGATGCAGAAAAAGACGACTGGCGCGAGCGCAGGGTACGGCTGCTGTTCCTGCTCCTGCTCCTCAGACGCACCATCCGGAGCAGGGGCATCACCACTGCCACGGCCACCACCATCACCATCAGCCGAGCCCCGAGTTTCAGTGCTGTTAGAACCTTCAGAACCATCCGGACCCCATGTGCTGCCTTTGTCCTCATCCTCAGCAGCGTGGCCATAACCGGGCGCCCGGTACAAGACCGCCACCGGAACTCTCACCTCGCCACTCTCCAGGTACTGAAAGCGCTCTCTCCCTTCGCCATCGGTCATGATGGAGCGTCTGCCAGAGATGTCCTTTAAAAAAAAAAAGTCCATCATCAGTCGTACAACAGTACTGAATTACCCTGCACGGTGTTTACGTAAGTCTTTGTTCAACGCTGCAGAATTTTTTTTTTTCCCCCAAAAGCGCAAAAATGTCTCTCGGTTCAAGAGTGCACGCTTTAGACGTCACTTTCACGTCAGGTGATACTATCTGATCATGCAGTGTGACGGAGGGCAATTATTAAAAAGTAAATGGGAATTTAAATGGGATGCAGAATTGTTTCAGGCGAAGAGAAATAATGCGCAAAGACGCGTCGGAGACGAGCCGCCTGCAGAGGAGAAGCGTGTGGACTGTCAAATAACCAACACAGAAATGTTCAATAGCACATTTCAAACTTCTAAACCGAGGTGTTTGTGTG